>APFE030362955.1:65215-100520 GCA_000404065.3 Pinus taeda | reverse complement strand
ATTGGAAGAAAAAAGAGAAAAAGGGCTTTGTTACAGTTGTGATAGCAAATACACTAAAGGTCATAAGTGTGCTGAGAAGAAATTATTCTACATAGATTTTGAAGAGGAAGAAGAAAAGGAGCAAGAAATGTCAAAAGAAGAGGATATACTCCAAGAAAAAAGCCTAGATAAAAAAGAAATGAATCTAACGATCTCTTGTAATGCATTGGCTGGAATTACCACTCCACAAACCATCAAGATAGGAAAAAAAATCAAGAATAAAATGGTAATAGTGTTGATTTTTTTTGTTTTTCTACTGAAGAAAGAGACTAACCTTCTACTCCATTAAACCAAAAGTAATGTTACACTATATACAAAATGACCAGAATTTGTCATGGACTGTGGAAACATCAAGGGCATACTACCAGAGATGTGACCCTTAGTACAAAATAAAGGCCAAGCTAACCTTTTAAATGGTCCCCACAGTTAAGCATTAACCCAAAGTCGAACTCTGTGATCCCTTCCATTAATAACCCACAAATTTTGATAGTACTAGTAGCCCTAAAAAATTGCATGGTCCAATATGACCATCGAATCCCACTACAAATATGAACGGCTTGGAAAGAAATCGGAAAGCCAAGAAGCACAATCCATAAGGCGCGATGGAGGGTGGTATTACGAACCCCACCCTTGCCATGTGTTGAGAGCCTAGCGGAATCGCTCTCAACAATCCAATACCACTTACCATTCAAATGCCTCACGATCGCCTGGATTCCTCTCAAAGCTTGGTTTTCTATATCATAGGAGATTGCAGGATAATTTCCCACACGGGATCGATCCAACTGTCCATCTCACGAAAGCTAACAACGGATGTCATAGCAGAAACATCCGCTGTCTGAAAATTAAACCCTTCTAGCCCTATAATTAAAAATTTCTCTAACCTCTACCACTTGCTCATTGCAGAGAAATTTTAACCTACTTAGAGGTGTCCCCTGCCACTTCATCTCAGTCCTGCATTCTGAATTAATCACTCCTTGGTTGGCCAGTAAATCTGCAAGTTTATTGGATTTCCGTCAAACATGATTGAAGCTAATAGTTCGAAGACTCAGGAGATGTTTTTGAATTCTCTGGTACACTTGTATTAGTCTCCAATGTTTTGAGACCTTTTCTGGCATTGTTCCACAACTGATCTTCTTGACTACATTTATAGAGATCTCTAAGTCTGCTTCGATAATGACATTTGAGTTGTGATTTAGTTTAAGAAGCTCTAGACATTGTTCCAGTGCCATTAATTCATCCATGTTGTTGGTGGCTATGCCTAAATGATAGTGGAATGTAAAGATTATTTTTCCTTCATCATCTCTTAACACCCCTCCATAACCTGCTATTCTCAGATTTCTTTTTGAAGCTCCATCAATATTGCATTTTAGATAACCTTTTGGTGGAGGATGCCAGAACTCCTTTTCCATTTCCAACCCTCTTTCCTTTCTGTTAAGACCATGGTGAATGATCTCATGCATTCCCAGATGCTTGAGAGTTCTCAATTCAATCACTGTGGGAGGATTCTTGGGAAGACTGTGCACTGTGGTGGAAACTGCCTCCTTAATCTGCTTCAAGATCAGATCCATCAGATGAAGAGGAGTAGTTTTAGCTTCCTTGAAAATTCTTTTATTCCTTTCTTTCCAAACATTCCAGAGAATGAAGTTTGACACAAAGGTCCAGGGAAAATTAAGGATTTCATACTCCGGAAATTTTTTTCTCCACTTGTTCAGGGTATTAATGATATTGTCATTATCTTTGTCTGTCTGCTGAAAAATGGTGTCAAAAGAATCCCACAACGAGGTGGTGTAGGTATAGCTATTGAGAATATGCTCCATTGTCTCCTCTTGAGCTTCACATAACTGACATCTAGAGGGCCCCATAACCCCCCTGTTCTCAATGTTTTCCCAAGTTAATATTTTCTTATGATGAATTAACCACATAAAAAGCTTGATCTTCATCCATCCTTGGTCGCTCCAAATTTTTTGCCAGGACTTCGTTGAAACACATGGTTCTAGGTTTAGGATAATTTTTTTTGCTTCCTTAATATTGACGATACCTTCTTTATTGTGGCCCCATCTTAATTGATCTTGCCCATATGTTACCAATTTATTCCTTTGTTTTAACATGCTCAATATTTCTTCTGTTTTTTCTTTTAAGGCTCTGTCCCCTATGCATTCCATTTTTCTCCAATTTCTCCACTTTTTGGAGTCATGTGGAAGATTCCAAAAATATTTAACTTTTATTAATCCCTGTGAATCGGTTTCCTGCTTGAGGCTTATAAAGTCCTCTCTTAACAGCATTGGTTCTTGTTGTCATTTGTCTTCCAAGAAGAGAGTTAGGTCTCCTTCTCTGATTTCCCAAAAACTGTTGTTTTGTACTAGGATTCTATTTTCCCAGGTTTATTCCATATGTAAGAGCCTTTTATGTTTCCAGACATTCTTATAAGATCACTTGTTTTCCAGGAGCTTGCATAGTTTTCTTTCCAGGTTTTAGCCCATTGAGCCCGTGGTTCTTTAACCCATATCCACCAGAGCTTAGCTCCTAAAACTTTACTCAGAATCTCCTGATCATCTAAGCCTAGGCCTCCATGAATTTTGGGTCTACAGATTTTATCCCATGAAATTAGGGCCCATTTCTTCCTATTTTCCTCCTTACCCCAAAGGAAGTCTCTCTGGATATTCCTAAATTGTTGTAAGACCCCTTTGGGCACTGGAAGGGCAAATAAAAATAAAATAGGGATAGCTTGCAGAATGAACTTTGTCAGAATCAACCTACCAGCAAGGTTCGACAATCTGAAAGTCCATTTTTTGACCTTGGCTTGCATCTTGTTAAGCACCGATTCCCAAGTACTTTTGTGCAAAGGTTTAGCTATACCCAAATACTTTGTAGGGAGAGAATCCCTTTGGAAGCACAAAATTCTAGAAATATTCCTCTGAATATCCATGTTAGTATTTAAGAAAAAAAAATGATTTGGAGAGATTAACTTCCATACCTGAAGCCAAGGCAAAGTCAATTAAGATTTGTTTGTACGCTGAAGCTTCTTTGACTGTGGGAATACCTTGTAGCATGGTGTCATCCACAAATTGTTTATGGATCATTGCTTGACCATTCTCTCTTAATTGGAGGCCCTTGATATTTCCTAAGACTTTTGCATGTTTAACGGACTGGCCCAGTCCTTCCATCATGAATATAAAGAGAAAGGGAGAGAGTGGGTCTCCCTACCTAAGGCCTCTGGAAGGAGTAAAGATATCTGAGGGTGAGCCATTCACCAGAATTGAAAAGCTAGAGGAAGTAACCATAGCCATAACCCATCTGACAAAGTTGTGATCAAACCCAAAAGCAGTAAGGACCTTCTTGATGTAAATCCAGTTCACCTTGTCATATGCTTTTGCAATGTCTAATTGCATGATCATACCAGCTTGCCTTTTGCTGGTAACCATATCAACTACCTCGTGGGCCTAAATAATGTTGTCTAGGATTTGCCTTCCTTCGTCATAACCAGACTGTTCCCTTGAAATTAATGAAGGGAGAAGAGGTTTGAGTCTACTAGCCAAAATCTTGGAAATAATTTTGTACACCACATTGCATAAAGAAATGGGCCTAAAATTCTCAGGGGTCAGGGCTAAATCTTATTTGGGGATCAAGGAGATGAACGAGGTGTTCAGGGCTTTTAGAATGGTCTTGCTTCTTCTAGAGTCCTCTACAACATCCAAAATATCTTGTTTGACAACATTCCAGCAAGCTTTGAAAAAGTCTACATTAAAACCATCTGGACCTAGAGCTTTGCCATTCTGCATATCTTTGATTACTTCACTGACTTCTTCTACAGTTATTGGTTTATTTAGGTAAACATTATCTTCTCTGGACACCATTCTGGGGATATTTTTTGTAATTTCCTTAATGTGTTGATCTCTGACTAGATTATTTTCCTTTATGATGCCTCTGAAATGTTGAACCATCACAGCTTCAATATTCTTATGAGAGTTCTGAAGCTCCCCATTCTCATTCAATATCAAAGAGATTCTATTGTGTTTTCTATTGGCTATGGTGGATCTATGGAAAAATTTGGTATTTCGTTCACCTTCTTTGAGCCATTGAACTCTGGAATTCTGTCTCCAAAATATTTCTTCTTGTTTGCATAAATTCTCCCATTCTTGGTTGTATTTTGTAGCTTGCTCACTTTTGACTTTATCAAAACCATCTATGATCAATGCTTGGTTTAGTTCCTGAATTTTAATTTCCACTAATTTTTTGTCTACGAAAATGTTACCAAAATCCTTCTTGTTCCATTCTTTGAGTTTGAGTTTGATGTGCTTTAGTCTTTTATGAAGGAGGAACATTTTGGTGCCCTGAATTTGCAGATCTTTGGACCACCACTTTTCAATGTTGCTGATTAATTCTGGGTGGGAGAGCCATATATTCTCAAATCTGAAGGGTCTATTCCTAGGAGAATCGATCCCCTTGATTTCTAATTGAATCAGCCAGTGATCAGAGCCTCCAAAGGGGAGAACACTTGCAGATATTTCTTTATTTGTGAGCTTTAGCTCCTCGGAGATCAAAAATTTGTGTAACTTGGAGGTAACGTGGGCATCACCACCTCTTTTTTTATTCCAAGTAAAAGGGCCATTGTGCATTTTAGAGTCAACCATTTTCATATCTTCTGTGAAGGATTGGAATGCTACTGAATCTTTACTTAGCATTCTGGTACCTCCTCTTTTTTCCGAAAGAGATTTTATCATGTTAAAATCTCCTCCAATGACCCAAGGGATTTCTACATGTCTGCTTCCAAGATCTACCAGGGAATCAAGAAATCTAAGCTTCTCATCTATTATTTGAGGACCATACACATTTGTAACTAGGAAGGTGTCCAATACCCCCACTGGTTGAATGATAACTGGTAAATAGTTTCTCAATGCCTCCGCATCTATTATGCTGAATTTTTGGGGGTTCCATAGAGTGAGAATGTCCCAGGCAGTGTTCTCTGCTTTAACTTATAGAAACTCAAATTTACTAAGCCATTTTGCTATGGATTTGTTTTTATTTCTGAATGGAGCATTTTGTTTCTTGAATGAAGATTATGTCCAGCGTTGCTAGTTTCATTCTGTTACTTAGCATTCTCTATTTTCTTTTATTACCTAGACCTTTGATATTCCAAGATATGTACTTCATAATTAAATATTTGTAAAGAAGTAACTAGTTAGATCCTTCATCTTACCCGAATCTATCAATAGCTTTCCACACTCCATCAAGAGCTCATTTTTCTTTTTTTTGTGCCTCTTTTTTCTTGGACTTCTAATAGCTAATCCTAGAGTTGATTTCATTGTTTCCACCCCTCTATGCTCCTATTTGTGGATGTTTTTTCCTTTTTCCAGCCCTCCTTCCTGAGTTTTCCATAGAAACAATTGCTATATTCTGTTGCATTCTTCTTGAGGTAGTGAATCCTTTCCCCCTTTGGTTCCTTGCATCAGGAATCCTTCCAGATCCAGGTTTCCTTGTCGAGAATTTCTTGCAGTTCATGATATTCCAGATCTGTTTCACTTTGGGTCATTTCTTGTTCCATCTCCATTTCTATTTCAGTTCTCATCTCCTATTTTTGAGAATCCATATCTTGAGATTGGTTTTTGTCCTCTTCTTTTTTGTTTTCTTTAGTACCTTCCTCCTGATATTACTTCTCTCGTGTAATTTCTTCAGTCTCTTCTAGCACTTGAAACATGTTCTGACTACCCTTCTACCCCTCGTTATGTTGTTGCTTTGACCCCTTTTTTCCTCCCTTTCCTCTACTTGCCACTTTTCGAAAGCTTTCTGTGTCCTTTGTTGTATTAAGTTTTTCTTTGTTATCTGCTTTACTGAGAGGGTAGTCTCTTAGCAGATGTCCATGTTCATGGAATCTTCGGCATCTAAAAGGGATATGCTCATAGTCCACTATCTACACCCATTCCTCATCAAAAACTTCCAGGATTACTTCATCTGGAAGCACTCCTGATAGATCCATTTCCACACATATCCTTGTAAAGGAGGTATATTTTCTCCTTCTTGTGGCTTCCAAAGCTTTGAAAAGGCGTCCTAGTTTATTGCCAATGGAAGCAAGTGATTCAGATTGCTAATAACCTAGAGGTAGAGAATAGAGCCATACCCACACTGGAACCGAAGAGAAAGTCTCCTGCTTTGGGACAAAGCTCATCCTCCATGGCCTCATATAGAAACTGGCTACTACAAAAAAGTAGGGTCCTCCTTGGAATATTCTATCTTTATCTTCGATGTTAGAGAACACCACTAACTTGGGTATTCCTACGGCCATAACCATATAAACAAATGTCCCTCAAGCAAGCTAAGAAGGATAGTAAATTATCACCAAAGTGTTATGGTCTGTACAAGGTGTTACAAAAGATTGGTACTATGGCATACAAATTGGAGCTTCTTGCAGCTTCTTGAGTGCACCCAGTTTTCCATGTTTCATGTTTAAAGAAGGTTATAGGTGATAAGTTCCCAGTTCAAACAATATTGCCAGAACTTGACGAGGAAGGAAAAATTATATTGGAACCAAAAGCAGTCACAGAAACAAGAACTTGACAGCTATGAAATCGATCAATTTCAAAGTATCTCATCAAGTGGAAGAACTTATCCACTGAAGATTCCACATGGGAGGATGAGAATTTTATACAGAAGCATCCAAAGCTACTCAAGTTTTGAGGACAACACTTTTTTGAAGGAGAGGGGCATGTTAGGTCCCTATAATACTAGTGATTACCCCATTACTATTGTAGTTGTATTTCTTAATAATATTGTTGTGCCCCTATTGTCCCCATATTTTTATTACAGTGCCCCATAGAATCCCTGTATTGTTATTTTTGTGGCTTTATATTATTATTGTTAGGTCCGCTGGGTTATATTGTGAATGCTTAGACTCCTATATATAGGAAGGAGGTTTTGTCATTTGAATCATCAAAGAATCATTCATTTGTGTAATGTAAAGGAGGTTGCCCCCTCGAACAGACTGAATTCTAAGGCGTTGATCTATCTTTTCTATCTTTTTGTCAGCTGGTTTCATAACAAATTATTTACCTCTTCTTCAAGCTGATACTTGACTAAGGCTTCTTTGGCAACAACGAGTTGTGTCTCCAACTCATGCATCCTTTTCAGGTTCATATTTGTAATATGAAGTTGCCTCTCCATTTCCTGCAATTTGTCAAAAAGCAACTGCTTCTCATCCTTCATGGAATTCAAATGCTCTCTAAGTATGATGCTCTTCCTTCCATCCTCATACATTTCTCTCACCATATCCATCATGGTGAACAAGCCTTTCTTCTTGTCTTCATCAAGGACTCCTGTGAAGAAAGAAGAATTTGAGGACTCACTTGTGGAAGTTGTCATTATCAGAATGAACAAAATAACTTCAAACAAGATTAACAAAGAGCTTATTTAAGCAACCTTTTGCAACAAACCTCTTGTGCTTCAAGGATTTCTTTGAGGTCCTTTGGGATAAGAAGAATGCCTTCATCCCTTCATCCTTCTTGTCCTCTCCTAGACTTGGCTATCAATAGCTTTCCCTTCACCTCTACAAAATCACACAAAAATCAGTTTACAAACAATAAAATAGCTAAATTCTTTCTATTGTTTGAACACCTTTCAAGTCAAACAATCATTCTGATCTGATACACTTGCATCATGATACAACCTACTCTGGTATAACTTACTCTGATATAACCAGCTCTGATATAGCCTTCTTTGAAGGTGGGGTTAATCAACCTGATGCTCTGATACCACTTGATCTGAAATGGGCACTAAAGGCTTCTTTTAAGCTTACAAGAACCTCTCCCACTACAAAGTTTATATATTCCCAGATGTATGCTTATGATTGATAATTGCGGAATTAAAAGTGCTTGAAAGCGGCATATGTCTATGTTTGTTTCTAAACTGTTCAGGTGCTTATGTATATTTGTGTATGTTGATATTTAAACACACGTAATAGTAAATAAAGCAGGAAATCAGTAGACACATAAGATAACAATATAAATAGGAGTTCACCCAAACCTCTTCAGCTATGTCTCCGTGAGCTCTAGTCAACTCAACTAGGCTCTCCTGGATTATGGTAATATTTCCTCTGCAAGTTACACACTCAACTCCATTGGTTTACAACTGAACCTATGGGTATAGAATACCATATTATCCTTGGCTATCCATACTCTGTAGACAGATCTAGGCTTCTCTATACTAGACTCCTTCAATCAGCGCTCTGAGCTATCTTGAGATCTAGTTTGCACCAACTCCCTTAGATTTCTTTTAATTCTCTCTAGAATTCATTATTTTGTCTTCAACACACATCAAACATCAACAATAGCTTGATCATTTGACCTCTTTGCTATTCTCGGGCTCTCAGGATCTCAGGCTTTGCAACTCTATTACATTCAGCTCTCTGGCTCTGTAACTCTACTGCACTCAGCTCTCTAAGTAATCACCCCTTTTCCATTGCCCCCAACCTCTAGTTTTTTCCTTGGATTTCTTTGGAACTGTGGCTTTGCCTCAAACCTCTGGTGGATCTACTTCTATGAGCTCTCCGAAGAGAAAAATACTACTCCTTTGCTTGGCTCTCTGGCCTTTCAGGAATCCTCCAACTTTGTGGCTTCCATCCGTTCCTCTATCCCCAATCATGACGAATCATTTCCTTGCAGCTCTTCAACTCTGCTTGCTTCATAACACATCCTTGTTACAGAAACACCCACTCATAGCATGGCATAGGTGTGATGGCTGTTTCCAAATGGAAATGAACTAGCGACCTCTTTTCGAAACAAAATCCACGAAATAATGCATTCATCATTTGGAACGAAAATACACACAAAAAAAGCCATCATGGGCCTTAAGCCCAGACATCAAATGGTCTTAAATCACATCTATATCCCTCTCAGGCCTGTCTTGTCATCGCACAGGTGGAATGCTTAAAACCCAATTACACAGGAAAATACAAAGAAATCGCGTAAATCCAGATTTCAAAATGATATGAAATTGCACTTATAAGCCTATTGAGTAAGTGCCCTGATCGCAAATCACAATCGCATATGTCAACGACCCTTTATGTTGGGTATCCACCGATTACCAATCATCAACCTCCGATATCGTCGCATCGCATATCGTTATCAGCCCCATCAGATCAACGTATCACTGTCGGCCCATTGCATAGGTGTTATCACCAACCGGCACCATCACATATTGCAATCACAACATCCCAATGGACTGTGTCTCTGATCCTTTAATCTCCTGATCACCCGATCGATGCTTATCACATATCGCTCATTAGCATATCGTATTTGTAACAGCCCCAGGGTCCAACCACTATTCCATGGTATTTTGCAATGTGATATTTTCGTGATTACATATCGCAATCGCTCAGGGTTACAGTCCCGCACAGTCCGCCATTTATATGATTGCGATGCGATATATATATATATATATATATATATATATATATATAATATAATATATATATATATATATAATATATATAATATATATATAGGACAAGCCCTTTAGCCTCTTATGATGTGATTTCCCTTAAGGAACGCATATTTCTCTTAAGTCCCATCATAGAGTCCCATAACTCCTTCATCTAGAGTCCATTTTGGTCCATTCATATTGTGTTAGATTCATAATGAAAAGATCTACACAATGAGACTATTCCCAAGAGCATCCTTTCACTTTCATTTTCCTCTATGAGGAATATTTTTAGACTTAGGATTTTATCCAAGATCCATTTTGGATTAGTTGTATTGCAATGATGATTGATTCTAAGATTTAGTGTTGTTGATGGGTCTAGTATGAAAATTGGATGAAACGTGGCCTTCAGATTGTGGTGTTGTGTTCTAGGAGTATCCAATATGAAAATTCATGAAACGTGGTACCTAGAGGAAGAAATAAGGGAGTACCCTTTTGTAGGTCAGCGCCTAGTACTAGTAAACATATATGCTAGTACAAGAGCTAGGGGGTTGTAGCTCCCTTCCAATAGAAGCTAGAGAATGAGAGAAGGTTGTAACCTTCTATAGGTAGAAGCCTATGTACCGGTACGAGTCTGTACCAGTACAATGTTGTAAACATATTTTCTTATTATGAGAAGAAGACAGAGATGACAGCAACAGGTGGTTTTTACCCACATTGGGTTTCCACCTTAAATATTGGTTTTCATGTGTGTTGCTTATGTGTGATGGTTCATGCTGTTATTAACTGCACATGGTTACTGTTTAATGTTTAATAAATAACTGATGCACAGATTAAAGATCAACATATGATGAATTAACTGAATCATAATTTCACTAGATATATGTCAGTTGCCTTAAGAAGAGTTGTGTGCACACTTGAGTTCCCTTCTCTGAAGTAGCGTATATAAATATGATTATGGAAATAAAATTTTTATTGATTTACGAATATTGATTCACTCCCACTCTCAGTATTATTTCCAACAAGGGAAGTTGCACTTACAAACACTAATGGGGGACTTCTTTTGTTTGACTATTGGAAAGATATTGACAAGATCTACAAGGTCGCTGTATTGAGGGCATACCCCCCATATTTCTAGATTAATTCAATGATGAATATTGACTGTAGCTATCAAAATTCAACATGACAAGGGAATTATATAGAAAATGTAAAAAAAAAGAAAGAGAGAACATGCATGAGAATGATGAAAATCGCTCAGCTTTGCCAGAATATATCCATCAAATTGGTGACAAATGAGTGATCAACTGCCCAACAATAGGAATCTGCTATAAATTCCACCCCTAAACTTGGTTATTAGACCATAGGGATGAAGTATGGTTATTTGATTTATTTCTCATCCATCCCAACCTGCAATACTAAAAAATATAGCACAACCAGTCTCCAACCATGCTTTCCGTCATTAAAAGTTTCTCTAGGTATCTCACCCAGCATTCAAACATTGACATACCTTTTCCACTTAGAAAAACACAAAACAAGGTCATGATCTCCATTGAGTCCATCCCCTTTAGTTCCATAGTGTTGGAATAAATAATTTGAGCTAATAGTTGCTCTTTAGGAATCCCTGAAATTTGTATACATTGCCTCATTGCAGTGATGAATCAGACAAGTGGATAATATGATTTCAAAGATACCTTAGCTCATTTGTAGTGAACATTGATTTAAACATGTGGGTAATGATATTTCATGCTGCTTAATCTACAACTCTCTCTTCAAAGTTCAAACACAATGCCTTCCTTCCATTTCTGCCACTACATCTCTAGCTTGGCACAGGCTCACAAATATTTCAATATCACTAGTTTCTTCGATTGGTTATATTGGAATTCCAGCTATGGAGGCATGTGTTCTTTTAGCATGAGGAATAATGTAAGAATGACAAGGAAAGAACCTCTCCAAGAAAATTTTTATGTTATGTCTCCCATGCATGAGGATCATGTGTCTTCCATATAACATTTTGAGTTTGTACTTGGAACATCTGATCAACAAGGCAGGTGAAAGAGATTTTATACAGTGTGGTCAAAAGATAGAACCTCTACAAGGGATACAGGGAAGCAATGATATATTGGCTTATGAGAGGCAGCCCAAGCCTTGATAAGAAAGCCCATGTGATGTTGTCATATGGCATTTCAAGATAGATCGTGCTAGATTGGTAGGTAACTCCCTTCTACCAGCTCCATGTAGAGGGCCATATTTTCCATATAGAGAGACATCTGCTAGACCAAATCCATCTCTTTTACCCAACTTTCTATCCAAAGCCTGAGATGGAAGGATAGCTTCCCTTTCGAATTTAGAGGAATACCCTTTGTTTTACAATGGGCATTCGATTCATTGAGGATTCTCTTGTACTTGGCTCCAATTATTTGTATTTCTTATTATTCGCATTGTAATAATCATGATTAGATATTTTTTAGTAGGACTGGTTCTTGCTTTTATAAAGGTGGCCTTTGCAATCCCACTTTGTACTGTCACTTATGAACTAAGCAGTCTCATTGATGTAATTTTGGTCATTTTTTTGAAATTAACCTATCTTACCTTCCCAAGGAATCCCTTTCCTCTTCCACTCTTGGATTCATCTCTTTTGTTTCTTCTTAAGAAATATTTTTGGTGGTTATTATATTATTAATTCTACTTTGGTTTTATAACAGTTAAGCATAACATCAAAACCTAGCTTGCCTTCCATTTGGACTCATGACCATTCACTAGTGGGGCCTTTTCCTTGGGATTTGATCTCGGAATGACACCATGATACCATTCCATGCCCAAATATTGTACTAACGTTTCAATTATGTCTTTCTCAACCTATGTAGATCAAGAATATTATATGCATTTGTGTACATAGTTGTGTCAAATGCTCACTTTAAACAAGTGGGATTTTTAGACCACTTGTCAAATTATCACTTGGCTACAGGATTGTAACTATGTTTTACTGGGGGATTTCCTCTTATTTCATCATATTCTTAGGGCTTCTGCTCCACCTTATCCATTGACAAACACCTGTGAAATCCCCCACTCAACTTGTTTGAGTGGTATTCATTTCCTTCACATACATTTGTCCTATTTGTAGATGAAGTCCTCCCTAATTTATTTTTGTTTCTAGTGGGTATCCTAAGCTCTCCTAGGTATTTTGTTTCCTATCCTGGAGTAATTGATCAAGTTATTGGAGCCATATTACACTAGAGGACATCTAATAAATCTGGCTGTACAATAACTAGCATTTTATAGACATGATGTCTTAATTTTGGTTGATAAATGTTCTTGCTTTTGGTATATGTATCATCAGTCTGTGTAGTACCTTGATAATTTAATCGAAAATTCATTTTGCATTGTTGGTTAGCTGCAAATTTGTTTTCCTACAATGTTTTTTTTTTAGGAGCAGATTGAAGCTTACTGAATTTAGGTTTTTTTGACATATATTGATATAGATCATCAGTTTGAGTAGTACATTTTATAGTTGCATTGCAATGCATGTTTTTCTCATTAGTCATCTTGTTGCAAGTTTGTTTCCCTACAAAGTAAATTTATTCCACTTTGGAATCTAAATTAAGTCTCATGTATCAAAGAATTTCACATTATTGTAAATACAATCATATAGCCTAATGTGGCATAGTTCTTCTATAACCAAAAATTGATAAAGAGCTATAAATGTTTATAGATGTTTATAGATTTATTGTCTTCTTCCTTTTCTTGCATGAGTAAATGGTTGAACTTAAACCCTATTTTTCTCAAATTTGAGAGATCTCACAAGGATGCAAGTGTTCATAGAGGTTTCATACATATCATTAAGAATCTGGAAGCTTTGGAAGATTGTTGACCTACTACAGGGCTCTAGTATGCATTGTTTGAAAATCTAACTAGGATTTCCTCCATTCATGATGACTATTTCTTTGAATCTTTCATCTTATCACCATAGTAACCTCATAACAGAGTTTCAAACAAAACTGTTCACAGGATATGCATGACAAATGACTATGACACACCAATGAAGGAAAGGGAAAATGCACTTACAAACACTGATGGGGGGCATTTTCTATTTGAACTATTGGAAGGAGAAAGGTAGGGGTATTTAGGGTATGCCCCCATATTTGTATTTTAATTCAATGATGAATACCGAACTTAGCTATACAATTTCAACGTGTCAAGGGAATTATATAGAAAATGTAGAAAAGACAGAGAACATGCATGAGAATGATGACAATAGCTCAGATATTCCATAAATATATCCATCAAATTGGTGACAAATGAGTGATCAACTGCCCAACAATAGGCACTTGTTGTAAATTCCACACCCAAACTTGGTTACAAGACCACAGGGGTGAAGGATGGTTGTTGGATTTATTTCTCATCCATCCCAACCCACAATACTAAAAAATATAGCCACAAGTAGACACTAAAAATGATTTCCCTCATTCAAATATTCTCTAGGTATCTCACTCATCATTCAAATAGTGATAAATTGCTTCCTCTTAGCAAAACACAACACAAGACCACTATCTCCATTGAATCCATCCCCTCTTGTTCCATAGTGTTGGCATAAGTAATTTGAATTGTTGGTTGCTCTTTAGGAATCCCTGAAATTCGTATACCTTGGCTCATTGTAACGATGAATCAGATAAGTGGATAATGTGATTTCAAATATACCTTAGCTTATTGTAGTGAACATTGATTTAAATAAGTGGGTAATGATATTTCATGTTGCTTACTCTACAACTCTCTCTTCAAACACAATGTCTTCCTTCCATTTCTACCACACTGCTTCTATCTTAGCATTACACACACATATTTCAAGATCACTAGGTTATTGGGTTGGTTATATGGAATGCCAGCTATGTAAGGATGTGTTCTTTCAACACGAGGAATAATGTAGGAATGACGGGGAAATAACCTCTCCATGAAAAGGTATATGTTATGTCTCCCATGCATGAGGATTAAGTGTCTTCCATATAACATTTTGAGTTTGTACTTGGAATATATAATCAATAGGGTACGTGAAACAGATTTTAATATAGCGTAGTCAAAATATAGAACCTCTACAAAGGAAAGAAGGCATCAAAGATATATTGGGTTATGAGAGGCACCCCATCCCTTTACAAGAAAACACATGTCATGTTGTTGTATGGGTTTTCAAGATAACTCATACTATACTGGTAGGAAACTCCCTTCTACCAGCTCCATGCAGAGGACCATATTTTCCATATAGAGAGACATCTCCTAGACTAGATTCATCCCTTATACCTATATTTCTATCTAGAGCATGAGATGTTAGGATAGATTCCCTTTCGACTTTACTTCTCTACCCTCCATTTCATTTATTTTTTGGTGAAAAATTAATGGAGCTTATTTATATACAAGTATCTGATGGGCTAACATGCTATTGCAAGTTAAAACTATGAAACAATAAATTTTAAAAGCCTTAAGTTGATTACATGTTAGAAGTTTTTTAATGTTTTTTTCCCATTGGCTAAAGTGAAATTTATTTTATAATTATCATAGGTGAGCACAAGGACCAAAAGACTCTTGATAAATTTCTTATTGAAAGACAAGCTAAAATTGATGCACTTAAAGTGTGGACAAATTATTATCTCACTCAACAACCTATTCATGTCACTGAGAATTTAATCATTATTTTGTGAGTCATTTCTTACATTAACATGCATTGACATGTTTCATTGGAATTGTCTATTTTTGCATCCTCGTTGACAACAAACAAAGTAAGTTTAATTTCATCGTAAAACTATTTCTCTCCCAAATCATCTAAACAAAGATGTGTATATTGATTCAATTTGTAGCTATCCAAATTATAGTTGATTTCCCTCATCTAAACATCTCAGTTGTCATGGAAAATGAAAAAATTATGGTGTATAATTTAAATATATCTAATAGAGTTCGTTCTTATGGGAGAAACAATAGAAAAGTTAAGGATGGTGATAACATTTTTATTTTAAATATTTAAACAGTGTTTACTTAATTTGGTCTTTGTTAGTGGGGCCCTTGTTTGGTCCCACATGGTTGGGAAAAGGGTCACCATTGAATCAACTATTTATACAAATATTTTTGGCAAGTTATAATGAAGATAATGATGTTGGAAATGATTCTAGGTTGTCTGGGACTTGTTTTGTGTCTGTTTCAAAAATCTATATATTCTAGGCTGGGAGTTATTGGGTAAAATAGATCCATGAACTTTATGGTTCAAGCCACATTCACGTCTGCTAACATTAGTTTCCATGACAAAGTTTCAAAAATTTTATTCTTCACAACATTTTGTTTTGTTGATACATATCCTCTTATTTATATCCATGCATACCAAGGATGAAATCCTGAACCCTTGTTCAGCCATACTGTGATACTTTATCTTATTGATGATCTTTCTTAGCAGTATTGAAAACAACTGGATTTTTTTCTTGAAAATAACATTGGAGTTGATTGAGGCTGGAATACTAGAAACCACATTGTCTAAAAACGTTTGCTTTCCTATTCTAAACTGCTGAAATAAATAGAACATAAAACTACTATGCATGGGTATAGCGACTAAATGATAAACTCTATTTAATAAAATATATTGCAACTACAAATAGATTGTATCATATTATATACAATCCCATATCATGTCATTGCATAAGGTTTATGAATTTCTTCGTAAAGAATGTTAGGTGTGCAAGATTGTATTATTCGTTATCCAATATTTGATCAATATAGTTGAGATAATTTCTACTGAAAGCTAATTGGTTGTAATTAATGGGATGTATGTGGCTTAGAAGAAAATTTGTTGTACTCTCAACTCAGGAGTTCCTTTTGAAATTGGCTATATTATGAAACTTCTAGTTAGAGTTTGTATATTATGGGATGTATATAGGTTCATTATTTATAACTTGGTCTCTTTAGGAGATACTGGTGAAATCAAAAATTGAGAGGTATCAGTTAATGAATGTGTAGATACCAGGCTTAGAAAATTTATTATAAAATTGATTTCTAATGTTGAATATTCATAATTAATTGTGACTAAATATATGAGAGTGCATAAGCATTGTTTTAACATGATTAGTTTTCTTTGATCACAAATACATGACCTTTGTCCTACTACAAAGGAAACTGCTGCTAGTGTTTTATCTTCTGAATTAGGGACAGAGTCAAAGTTGAATTTCACCATATAGGATGATGCAGACATTATCTAAAACCAATAATAAAGCCATGATGTCTAAGTTGTACCATTTTTTGGGCTTAGAAACAGGAAACCCAATATAAAGTAGCTAAATTGATCAGGGATTTGGATTTAGACTAGGTTCACCAACCCAACTATTGCAAGGGATGCAAAATTGATATTTACAAACAAGTGCATCTATGCAATGGAATATTGGATGGGAAGACCTATCCATCAAAAGGATAAAGTTCCCACAAGAGTATAGCTTTAGAAACTCATCAAAATTCTTTATCTAAGGTAGGTGATGTTGCCATAGTTGAAGTAAAAATCAAGAAAGTGACCACCTCAACAATTCCATTAAGTGTTCCCTCTAGAACGTCATTGACATGTGTAAAAGAGAAGTGTTGTAAAGATGTACAAACCTCCATACTTTGCAGTCTCTGATATTCATCCTCCAACTCAGTTATAATATATTCAACATCCAAATGCCACTAGATAAGTTATGTCAGTTCCTCAATCAACAACCCCATGTGTAGTCATCTATTGTAGTGGCTACAACCACCCTCCAAAATTTTTCCTTAGCTTCATTTTGGAGCCTCCCTATCGACCATCCTCATTAGCATGTCTTGCACTGTCAAGCACATCAACTTCAGTTCTTCCATAGAGTCTTGTCAACCTTTGCATGCAATTTTATTCAACCCCCTTCAGAGGCTACTTTCAAGACTTAGCATTAGTTGCTGGTTGAGAAGCTCCCTCTAGAAATTGCACAATTCTAGAGGGGAACCATCCTTCCCTCTAGAAATTATGCAAACCCAACTGGGCTCTAGAATTGCACAATTATTCCTTTCATTCTTCCTCTCAAAAATTGCACAATTCATCCCAAGACAACTATTTAGCCAAAAATTTGTGCAATTATGGGTAGTATTTACCTGCTACTCCTAGAAATTGTGCAATCCCTTTGGGAGAACTAGACCAACAACTAGCAGAAATTACGTATATATATCTAGCTACCCTTCTAGGCTCAGAAAGTGTGCAATATAGCTAGATAGGCTTCCTTGAGAAAACTGTGAGGTCTGGTCTAGGACAACTGCTCAGCCCAGAAACTATGTAGATTTTCATCCTAGGCTCGTAGAATGAGGCATGTGCCTTTAGGTTGACCAGTTCCCTCTAGGACCAAGAAAAAATGATTTGCATGCATGGACTTCTCCTCCCAAGGTACCATGCAAAGGCATCCCTTGATTTGGGGATCTATTTATAGCAATTGTAGGCTACATCTAGGGATCATTTCAAAAACCTCTCGCCAAGTGTCGCTTTTCCTAGATTTGTGGTATGCACATCACAACCTCAATTTTATAAAAATTCATCAACCAGATGTTGCAGAGCTCATTCCTCACATTGACCTTGCAGCTCTAACATCCCACCTTGTATTTAGGAATCGTCAACACACTCAACTTAGTTATTGCAGGGTAAGCCTGCTTTGAATGTCTTACACTACGTTTCTATCACTTTTTTGTGTTTCTATCTGTGTGAGTGTTGTCTGCATGATTTCAAGGAAATCTTGTTGTGCTTTGATGCATGATAGATTGTAGAATCACCATTTCATATTTCATTCGCATCTCATTATTGCTGCATGCATGACAATGTTTTGCATGAATGGTCGTCGTTACGGAAACTTGCTTCACACATGCATTCTTTCCTGTTTTATGAATCCTACACTTGTTGTTTTCATGTATTATTATTCACTCTTGTCTTCACTCATCTCATCATGCATTCAGACTTCTCATGTTTTCAGTCACCCGTCGGCCGGCCTGGGCTGACTTGGCCTGGATCGTGCCTTTCCTGGCTAACACTACGCTTTTCTGGAAGTGAAGGCTTTGCCTTCCCTCTAGAAATTTCACAAGTCCGGTGCAACACTACCCTCCTGGCTTGCATTGCACAATTCTTGGAGGTGGCCTTATAAATTCTACAATGAAGTTTGTTGGTTACATGTTACTGCTTATTGAAATTGTGCATTGTGCAGTTTCAATCGTCAACAGGCTAGGATGGAATGTGAATTGTACATTTCTAGTCAGCCTCCTGACAACCTAGCCTATGCCTTGCATAGTTTTGGTAGTCAGTCTCCTCACCTCCTGGCGGAAATTGTGCAACCTTCACAATCAATCACACAGGTATGTTGCAAGTCAGTCCTCAAGTTTTTTTTTGGTTTTCAATTAACATATTTCTTTCCATGAGTGTTTCTATATCTCCAGGTATCATAGGTGTCACCTTCCTCCCAACAACATAGGTACAATGGCTTCGAGGAGAGCAGATCCAAAGACACTATTAAGAGCACAATTGGGGATGGAGTCGATCAAGTGTTTATGAACTTCCCTCTCCACAAAGACATCAAGTGGTCATGGACAAGGATATAAAGATGAATCGAAATGGCATCAGAATGAGTAGCACCATCAATAGCAGTAGAAGGTAGAACACCTACATGCGGTGAGTGCAGGAGGAAGCTTGTTGACAACATAGAGGTAGAGCAAAGCTACAAGTTCAAAGTAGATCCACTCATGATGAAGTAGCTTTGGAGATTGAGGCTATGAGGTGAAGACGCAACACAAAGATCGTGTGAAGGTAGAGAAAGGAACAGATAAGGAGTTGCATGTGTTGAAGAAGAAACGCAAGGAAGAACATGAGCTGCATAGATGAGAGAATGAGTTGCAGCAAGGACAAGTACAGTACGGGAAAAGCATGCACAAATGGATCACAATGTGCCTATACAAGTTATAGATCCATCCAAGTAGCTGGCACAGAGCAGACAAGGTGAGCAGTGTTGTTGATTGCATGAAAGGGAATTCAGCAACATGCATGTAATTGTGCACATGGATGTGATCCCACCCATTTGGCACACTCATCGAGGTGAATACAAGAAGCAAGTACAACTCGAGTTGAACATGTACTTTGAAAAGTTGATGCACATGGTCACCAACACACACTTGGAGATCAGCACAGACACTATGCATAAGTATGTTGGTGGTCTAGCCACACTCAAAGTGGTGATGTGCATGCTATCAAACGAGATGGAAAGAGGGACCATATCAGTGTACCTATATGCAATGGATGCAAGAGTTCACTTTCAGTAGGATGTCAACATTGAGCACATGGACACCATCACGGATGACCAAGCTTGGCATTAGTTTTCCACCACCGACCATCACAAGGATGTCAAAGAGTTGGCCTCACCACAATGGTCTAAGTGTTAGTGATGTCTTGCATGACTTGCTCAAGCCAATTTGTCTTACATGGGTACATGTGAAGATTGTATGTAACGTCTTGTAAAGTGGAAGTCCAAGTGCCAATAGTTGGATGTAATAGTCATAGAGTATATGAAGACTCATGAGGGTAGATGAACTTTCACAAAGGGGAATGTCAAGGGCCACCCCATCCTTTGCTATAAATAGCCCCTAATAACACATTATAGAGGTTTTTGGTAAGCCAATCTTTCAATAGGACTATCTTAGAGAGAGCTTGCATAGTATTGTAATAACCCTTGGCTTCTACACTGTGCAGAGCTAGCACATCTCTTTGGAGGGGTAGGCGGTAGCGACTGTAATGTTCCGCTATTAGAACTAGTGGTTGGACAAGGATGTATTGTATGACTAGAACTTACACTTCTTAATATAACAAAGCCAACAAGTTTCATGCATATGTCACATTGTATTTCAGCTATCTTTCTTACTCTAAATGTTATATGTATATGTTTTCTTACACATGCATGTGTAGCTATTTTTTGTGTATGTATGTATGAATCTTACTGAAATGTGCTTTTGGTTTAACCATCACTTTGGATTGCTATCTCACTTGCCTTCCATGTTGTGAACCATTCATGGGTGCATTCACCTCACCTTCCATGTGTTAGAACCATTCATGCACCTTCCTTGACTTGTTGTAGCTATCACACCCTTTCTACCAATAGGGACATCTTACTTGCCTCTATACAAAACCGTAGTCAAGGCGATACAGTACAACCCACTACTGGGACTCCTACACCAAACGGTCTGAGGTCTAATTGGGACTTCTTACCAGGGAGATCCCCTGACATATTGGTGGTTCCATCACTGCTAACATCACCCAAAGGTAGAACAAAATGAAGGGTAACATGATCACCACTCATCAACCTTAAGGCTCAGAGGATGTAGCTGTTGTAGGGAAAATAATACTAAGTTTCCATTCAACGAAATCATCTACAGTTTCTTCCTTAAATTTTACTATAGAAAGGGAAACTAAGACATAGGTCTCTCTCACTTGCTCAACTTGACCTTTTAGTCTAATAAATTATTAAAATGATCTAGCTTTCTTTAGGAGTCGGTGATAGAAATCATTTCAGTCAACAAATTTTGAATTCTAGGTTAATTTAGTTTTAGCCTCATACGAGTGAGAGACTCTTAGCCTTGCAAGTTGTTACAGTTTATAATAGTTTGGTTGAATATAGAAGGTCTGGAACTTTAAAATATCAATATATTTGTTTGGGGAGAAATTTTGAGCATTTGTTCCCTGGCTTAGGATTAGCACCAATAATTACCAACCAGACTAGTCAGTCAGACATGAAAGACATTGAATCTACAGTAATTGTGTGTACCCCAACAAATGTGTTATTACTAATGATGGAGGGCCACATTGCATATCAACACCAATACTATTTATCTAAGGTAAATGTTGGAGCTCTAGTTGCAATTCTTCCTAGTAAACATAAGAAACAAGTGTCACAACTTATTCCTTAGCATGTAGATATTATTTAAGCTTGAGGTCATCTTCCCACTACAAGGTTTTGAGGTACTACGTAGAAAATTCACTTTTTTTTTTGTCTGTATTATGTGAGTATATATCAATGTTGTTATTTTTGTTTATTTATCGTAGTTCGAAATGGTTTATGTTTCTTTATGAAGACTAAGCCAATGCTCATGCTAGGGGATTTTTTTTTAATTATTGTTGACCATTTATTTCCAATGATGTTGTCTTAAGATGGGCATCTTGAACAAACCACTTCACATAAAAGGTCTGGTTATATTTAAGGTATCCCTATCACTATTTACTAGTAGTCAAATAATAAAAATGTATCGTTTCAAATTTGAAGACATCATATGAATATATTTATTATTCCTGAACCCAAATTAATTCTATGTTGGCTACAGGGGAAAGATGATAATGATAACCAAAAAGAACAGGAAGGATCAATACCTCGAGTAAAGAGAAGGCTAAAGCTAACAAATCAAGTGACATAGCGAGTATTTCCTCCAATACCTTCTGTGATTGTTCATGGAAAAGAAAATATGGAATATGATAATTAAACATCTACTCTTGCTAAAACAACCTTGCAAGATGCATGCAAGTTGGCTTCCACCTCTAATAAAGATATGGGAAAGAATGTTGAAAGTTGGCTTCACTTGGAATAATTAATCAACTATATTACAATTGGGATTTTGTTAGTTCTACTTATAGTTTTATATCTAGCCTATTGTATTGTAATATTAACCATCTTTATTAAGCTCCTTTTTTATTTGAAATACGCAAGTGTTCCTTTTGACATGAAGTCTTCTAAGAAATATTGTACACAAGTTTTTACTTGCTTGAATTTTTTATCATATGGTCAAACTATTCTTTTTCTGTACCAGAAGCATTTTATGAAAATCAATGAAATTCACTGTTTCATTTGGCAAGGCATTTGCGTAGTGTAAGAAACCTAAAAGATTGAATGCCAATTCTATTTTGAGGATAACAGAAAGCTTCATGGATAGCGAAAATAATTTAGAAGATGACTTCTACAAGTAGTATTTCTCCTTGACCAAGACCACTAGTTGCAGTGGATTGTCGATATTTATAGTTGTTTATCAATTTTCAACAAAAAGATTATCCTTCTTTGATTTATTATTAATTGGTGGATTTTCTAATTGTATTTGTTTCTCTTTCTTGAAGTTTTTGTGCTAACTGATTTGAACTCAGATTGAGGATCAAACATTTGTGGTATTGTTGTAATATGTTAAATTCTTATTTGTATTCAATCAAGCGTTTGTTGTAAAAGATCAATCAATGTGTTATACCTTGGAAATTAAAAGTATGGTAAATATGGGAAAAATATTGGTGATTTTCATGTAAATATGCAATACGGATCAAAAATATTATTTTATCTTTTCATTATAATGATCACTATTGTTTTGAGTTTGAGTGATTGAGGATGGACACAGATGTTCCTTCAAATTCCAAGTTTGGTATTGGAATTTAGTGTGTATTTTCCATTCAAGAATCATATAGCAACAATAATATGAAAGTTACATTCCAAAATAATCCTATTTGGGGGATTAAATAGTGGTGATTGCTACAAATTTTTGACCTTGGAAATTTTCTCCAAATAACAGCTAATATATTGTACAGTACGTTAGGAACACAATGGGAAGGGATTTGTCTTTGCAAGTTATCCACTTACACTACAATGATCCATAAATATAAGAATAACATTAATAATTTGATATAGACTAGTTGGCTTATTCATATGTGATAATTGATCCAAATAGCAGTTCTTATCTGAAGAAATTCTTATTAAACTTAAGCATTATTGACATCATCGACCTCCAGCCCTAGAATTATTAACTTACCCTTCTACATTAACTGGTTATATACATGTATACAAGGTTATCCTATTATTGTATCATTTTTACTTCATTCCATTTTATTCTAGACTTAGATTTGGCATTTTCTAGGAGTTTGGTTTGCACTCCCACATTGTATAAGTAATCTACATCTTGAGATTTTTAGCATGTAACTTAGTTAGCATGATTGTGCCTAAATTTCCTTGAAGATTGAATGCTAAGTTTAAGAAGGTGTTATTTTCTATGGTGACATTTTATTTGCTTTGTTTATACAGGTCATTTGGCACAATAGTGGCCACTATTGCCAACTAATTTTTTTTTTTTTTTGAGTTTATTTCTTTTATGGGGAAAAATGGCATTGAAAATATTGCTAATGTTGAGGTATATGACATATAAATCCTTTATAGTCTACTTTATTTTATATTCCAATATTCATCGTCTTTCATGTAATATAATCTATATTGTATCTTAATTCTTTTTCAGAAAAGGAACTCAGTATTGATGGTAAGATGCCGAATTGAAGAAAGATGGGAACAATAACATTGGAAAGACAAAATGAAAATTAAAGAGAGAGAGAGAGAGAGAGAGAGAGAGAGAGAGAGAGAGAGAGAAGAGAACTGGTCTAGTGGTATCTGTAAAACCAAAATTATGCATAAGACACACACATATAGACTAATGGCCAAGTCTTCAGAGTTGGTGAGTTCACTTGCAATGCCTTGGAAACATAATTATAATATTTTTGAAGTGATGAAAGAATATTTCATGTGTAAATTGTACCCCAACCAACATTAAGTTGGAAACTCATATTGTAATACTTGATATTTTATATAATATAATTTATGTGGTTGAAATTATTTATACATGTACTTGATATTATTTAGTATTGTAATTAATATATGTAACTTTGAATTTTCATATTAGATGAACATGTACATTGTATAACATTTTTTTAATTTAGTTACAAAATCATACTAATTAATTTATGTTGATTAATAATGAACAGATAAAATCAATCTAAAAATACTAAATTAGTAATTTATGTTGATTAATGACAAACACAAATAAAATAAATATACGACTAAACTAGTTGCTTATAATGATTGCTAATGAAAATAAATGAAATAAAAATAAACTAATAAAGTATTCATTTATATAATGAATATGAAAATACCAAAAAAATATAAATGACTACTGTAAATGATAAATTTGTGATGACAATGATAATTAAATTTTGCATATATATGACTATTAGTAGCTAAGTTACAATATCTTATAACACGACCAAACTTTAGTCATGTTTCTTTGGCCATTAATTGGTTTTAAATGATGACTAAAATTTGTATATATGTGACTATTAAAAGCCAATTTACAATGTCTTATAACCCGGCCAAAATTTTTGTCATATTTATTTGGTGATTAATTAGCTTTTTGAAGTGATCATTTAGTAATATATTTTGTTGTATATATGGTCATTAATTATGGCAATTAATAACTAAATTAATGACCAAATTGCTGACTAAATATACTACTAGACAATAAAGTTGAGGCAACCGATTAATGACTAAGCTAAAAATAACTACAAGTTGGTCGCATTATAAGATACTATAAATTATCTACTATTGGTCACCAACTGAAAAGTAGTTATTTATATGTAAAATTTTGTCATTCTTTTAGTAACTAATTATCCACTTTGTAATAGTGACATGTTTAGATACTTCATGCATAGAACTAATATGTGGGCCATGAAAGTTGTGGCAACAAAGAATAAACTAGTAGTGGTTGTGGCATGTTCAGAAAATTTGTTTGATAAATGACTCGTGTAAAAAATTGGAAATGTTCATAAAAAATAGACCATTCAGGAATTTCTAGCCTTACCCATAGCACTCGATTCCCTATGATATGCTAAAAGCTAGAATCTTTATTCCAACAGGGTCTCTTATGATGCCCTTTTATCGAAAGGATTGACATGCTCGATTTGCTAGACCTCATTAAGTATACCCTACAAGAAATAAAAAGCATTATTTGCTTCGAGTTGTGATTTGTTTCCTTCTCCTAATCACTAATTCTCATGGTTCATTATTTAGGTTTGTAGCTCTCATTCCTACTCTAACTTTTTGTCTAGTGTCTATTTAGCTCTTGTATCGACCACTTCCCTTGCATCGAGATCGTGAATAACTATTTCCTATGCGCCGATGCGATAATGAGTTTATTCCAGGTAAGTGCGCCAATTTTTAAGTGTAGTTGTTAGGGTGTCTCCTCTTTCAAGTGTCTACTCCAATATCTCCTTGGCTGCGAGGAACTCTTGATGAGCTTCATGAAGTATCTCTATGAATTTCTCACTTCCTGCCAATGTTGGTTTGGTTTGTACGTATGTTATCTATGCACTAAGCTACTCATTTTTGTGAATCAACTAATATACCTACTACTGGAAGGTGATGAGATGATCATCATCTTTGACTAGAATGTCAATTTAAACTTTTTTTGTTTCCTGGCACTGACAGTCCAACCAAATCTCCATTTCTCTTGCTTGCCTTTGTTGAATCTTAGTGGTGTCTTTTTTTCTCTTTTTCAACTGCAAATTGGCTTCTTTACAATATTTTCCAAGACTTAAGAGATATGCTTATCAACGGAAAGCTTTAGTTCGGCATACTTAGTGTGAATATCAAAAAGTTATTTCTTGATTTGATTACCTTGTGTGTTTGATGATGTCGGCTCAAATGACATTGTTCAGTTGAATAAGGTTGAGTGATTGATGGATTGTTGTCTGGATTGGTTGATGGATTGGTAAATGGATTGGTCAATAGATTTGGTCTATGAAATATCAGATGGTATTAATTGTCTCTAGTATGTTGTCACAATCATTGTTTATTGATTTTTTGCATTATGAGTTCTGAATCTATCATCTGATTGAGTGCATTCTGATGAATTATCCTAGGGGTTTTTGCTAATCTGACACATCTCCATCCAACTGATGTTGATCTTCCTATTCAATACATGTTGAAGACGTAGGTGGGGTATCCTTTGTTAAATCAACTTCAACCACTTAAGTCTCTTTCTATGAATCTGCATCTTGCTCTGACTAGTTCCGATACTAGCTAGAATTATCGTTGCTTTCCTAAGTAGAATTGTCATTCTGTCAACTGGTAGTGGTACTATTTTTCACAAGATTACAGTTCCTGAAGCCTCATAAATTTCTTGCATTCTTTTAATATTCTCCACAAAATAATCCTTAGCATTTCCTACTGCTTGTTCTATTTGTACTTCAACATATGAAATTGTTTCTTTTGTCTTATGGGGCCTTTTTGTGAACACTACAAAATTGGAACCCTATTGCAGGAAATGGTATTATTTCTCCTAATTGTTAATTAATTTAACAATTTATCTGCTATGGAAAATAATGAAATAAACACAATGAAATGTCTAAAAATAAAATATTGTGGAATAATGCACTAGAAACTAAGAAATTATATCGCACACACATAAGATAGGAGACAATAATTTTTGGACACATGCCCTTGGAAAAAAACCAACTTTGGAAAATGAGTGTATCAGTGAGTCTTTTTATTATAATGTAGTATTGAAACTATGAGTACAATCTCGATGTCTGAAACTAGAAATCCACAGAAAGAAATAATGGGAGAAAATATTGGATGGAATTTACCCTTCCTCCACCAGAAATCCCAACACATTCTACCTTCAAATACTCAGCCTTCTGACCCTCTGTGTCAAGATCTACACTACTTTATTAAATATTCTTGATGTCAAGCCTCCAACTAGTCTCTAATGAACTTTTTCTTCCTATAGTTGTTAAGGAAACCATCTCTCCGTCCTCATGGAACCTCTGCCCGACCTTTGGAACCCAGAGCAATTTTCTCTGTAGCTAATCAAACTAACATCTTTGAAGCTATTGCATCGTGCTCTGCACTATCTCACTGGCATAACTTGGCCCCCTTTCTACTGTCTCTCTAGATCTGGAAAAATTCCTCTAAATGACTATCCCTGCCCCTCACTCACTACTTCAATCTTTGTCTCTGTCCAGCAACTAACTGCTGGTACTTTTGAAATTAGTCTGCCAAGAAATAAAAATTCTCAAGTCTCTTTTCCATCACCACTTCAACCTCCTCTTATAATCCACTAAAAAACACCAATGAAAAATATTAAAACATAATCTATGGCTAGGATCATCTCTGGATCGATCCATGTGATTTTCTAGACTATTTTCACCTTACCTCAATTAATATTGATTAATTAACCATATTCCATAAGTTTGGACTTAGAAAATATTTAAAAAACGGTTAATAATCTAATTGAGACACTTTTAGGTGGAATTTACAAAAACAATTTGCATTTTGGATGTATTCTAGCCTCTCCACCAAATTTAGTGGCGAGAACACATTTAATGCTACAAGAATTAACACTTCCTCTTAGCGAGGAATGTGTTTTAGTGTTGCACTCCCTACCACAACACAATGTCTCTGCATCATCTTCTTTCACGATGCTAATGTCTAGCCATACTTCTCACCAACCACTACACAACTATGATATATGTTGCCTATGTGTTGTTGCTAACACTACCATACTACTGCCTACACTACATCTTCACTACAAATCCGTCTCATCTATTTCTACTACAAATGGAACATCTACAACTCAAAATCATCCAAAATATTGAATCGTTTGTGTTCATTATGATGCATCTGTCTCCCGAGTCTCTAACTACAACTATCATCTTCATAGCCACTAAAGGATTTACATTGCTACTAAGTCTGCACCGTACCAAATGCACTACTACCAACTCTACATTGTGCTCCCCATCATTTGACTGCTACTAGTGTCTGCGACTATCACTTGGTCTCTAACTTCATCAAATGCCACTGATCCATCCTACTACTGAATATTGTGGATCCCTGTATCAAGGTATTGATCCATGATGTGGACTCTTGAAGGACCCTGCCCAATCTTTGTAGCTCTCTCAAGGTACAATACCAAATCTCCCCACCTCCCTCCTCGAGGTATATCTATAAACATAAAAGAGTCTTCCTTCAATCTAGAGGACAACCTTTTGATCTCCCTTGAGGCTGCCTATTGGTCCTTCTTCTCCTCCTTGTCGTTCTTTCTAAGAGGACACTAAGCACTGTAGTGACCAAGCTCAGCACATCTAAATCACTTGACCTTTGATGTGTCCTTCTTATTCTTTCCCTACTCCCCCTACCACTGATTGGGACCCTTTAATGCGAGGGCCATATTCTCCTCCTCCTTCACCAACTTCAATCCACTATTGTTGTTGCCACAAATGGAGCTCTTTAACATAGTTCATCTCAACTCCTCCTGCTACAAACTGGCCCACATCATGTCCCACTCTAGTAGCCTATACCTTCCCAATATTCTTTGGACAAAGACCTCACTCTCCTCTGAGACACTATTTAGTGCAAATCATACTAGCTCTGTGGGCTGGGGCATTTCCCCAATAACTGAAAGCTAGTATTGGACCTCCTGAATCTTGTTTAGGAATAGATATGTGCCTTCCCCCTTATACATCTGGATGGATCTCAACTTCTCCTCAAGAAACATCTTTTATTGCTTGGAAGTTCCCTAGTATAATTTTGAGAGAGCATCACACATCTACTTAACAATATCTTTTCCATCTATGTGTAAGACTATATGATCCTAGACTCCATCTAGGGTCAACAACTTTGCCCACACCACTCCTTCTTGTATTATTTCTATTTATCTGCATCCTGGGGAACTACAACTACATTATCAATATAGGCTTTCAGGCCATATTCATGTAGAAAAAAAAACATATTTTCCTTCCATATGACATAGTTGGAAGCTCCAACTAACCTATCCTCATCACGAAGCCCAATAATGGCCATCTCAACAAATTGTCAAAAACTCCCTCTTTCTTTCTTCTTTGCTAATAATCTGCTACTTTCACAAGCTTATAGAGTAAGAATATCCTCTCACACCTACTTCCAATCTGCAAGGAAAATCAAACTTCTTGAGGCTATAATTTCCTCGAGAGAAAATTTCCCTCTGTGTGTTCTTTTTCTCTTCCACCTAGATGTTCGTCTTGCACTAGCAAACTATTTCAAAATCCTCTGCATCAGACAAAAATATGCCCAAAGAAAATTCTTAGTTGCGCTCTCTACCTCTTAAATCACTCGATCTAGAAAATCAAATTTTTTGGCCTCTCTACTCAAAAAAATTGAACTTCCTCAAGTAACTCAGCCTTCCGGCAAAGGACTAAACTAGTCCTGGGAATTTCATCCTACTCCTCTTATTGAACAGTGAAAGTCCTTCTTTCCAATTATTGTCTCTTTAGCTTATCAATTTCACTCTAATACCATGTGAACATTCAAAAACTGGAATCCTATTGAAGAAATTAGTATTATTTATCCTAATTGTTAATTAATTTAACAATTTATCTGTTATGTCAAATATCAAAATAAACACACTCCAACCTTCACAAATAAAATACTACGAAATAATGCGCTAGAAACTTAGAAATGCTAGCACACACACATAAACTATGAGACAATTATTTTTGGACAAATGTCATTGGAAAAACCCAACTTGGGAAAACTAATGTAGGAGTGAGGGTTTTTATTATTATGCAACAGTAAAAATTTGAAAATAATCTAGATGCCTGAAACTGGTAATCCACGACAAGAAATTCTTGGAAAAATTATTAAAGGGATTTTACCCTTCCTCGACCAACAATCCCGACACAACTTTCCTTTAGAAACTCCACCCTCCAACCCTCTACGTCAACCTCTGCACTACTCTACATAGTCTGCTTGATGTCAAGCCTCCAACTAGTCTCTAATGAAGTTTCTCGGCATGCAGCTACTGAGGAAATATGTCTCTAGCCCCCTAGAACCTCTTGAGGACTTGTAGAATTGAGAACGATTTTCTCTTCAGCTAATCAAATTGCCCTCTATGGAACTACTGTGCAGTTCTTTGCACTGCCTCACTGGGATAACTTGGCCCTCTTTTTGCTACCTCTCCAGATCTAGAAAACTTCCTCCAAATCACTGTTGCTGCCCCTCACTCACTACTTTGATATCTGCCTCTCTCTGGAAATTGACTGTTGCTACTCTCAAAATCAATCTACTAAGAAATCCAACTGCTCAACTCTCTTCTCCATCACCACATTGCCATCCCCTTATAATCCATTATTGGAACACCAACAACCAATATTAAAACAAAGTCGATAGATAGGATCATCTTTGGATCAATCCGTGTGAGTTTATACACTATTCTTGCCTTATCTAAATTAATACTGATTACTTTACCATATTATCTATGTTTGGACTTAGGCAATATTTATAAATTTGTTAATAATCCAATTGAGACACTTTTAGGCATAATTTTCAAACATTGTTTCTGGGTTTTGGATATCTCATGTATTCTAGTATCTCCACCAAATTTCATGCCTAGAGAAATTCATATGCTAGAAAAACTAACACTTTTGACAACTTTTCCTCTTTCTTTGGTCGACTTAACCACTTGATGAAAAACTTCATCAAATTGTTGTTGTCATTAAGGGTTTTGTAGCCAAATTTATGGTAACACCTCCACTCAATGAAATCCTTCATAAGAAGTTGTAGTGGTATTAGGACTCTTGAACACTTTCTGACTGAATTTCTATGATGATTCGGCTAAGGGTACTCACAAGTCAACCTTAGAGGGCCTCAAATACAATGTAAATTATTTTTCCTATTTCTACCTTCCATAAGAGGTGAGGGTATTAATTTCCTCAATTTCATCTAGGACTCCATGAGGGATAGGAAATTTTGTATTAGACTATTGGCAAAATTCATCAAAGCTTTACTCGACAATGGAATGATAAGGCAATTCCTGAGGGTCTAGCTTAGAAGTATTATGATACCATACTTCGGTAACATCCAGACATAATTGTATGTGGGAACGAGGTGGAAAGGCATGTTGGATATGTTATGGAACCCTTGACTTGTTGGAGGTTGACTTTATATTTAATAACCAAATTATGAATAATTTAGGTGGGTCTGGAGACTAGGATTCCCCAAACCATCCATGTGGAAAAATCTTTAAATTATGTATAAGTGGCATATCCTTCCTTGTGAAGTCTATCTCTCCAACTGGTGGGCTAGATTTAATTGCTAACCAAATAATAAAAGAGAGGAAATGAATGTCTTTACCCAAGTTTTGGCAGTCTTGACAGTTGGTATTTATGATGCCCGTGAGGTATTCCACCCAATTATACATCTTTCCAATGGTTTCAATCTCACCAATTGTTTATAACATATTTAACTTGAAGTTAGAAGCTCTATCATCAAGTGTAAGACAAAGAGAAAAAATAGTTGATTAATACCAAACAAGTATGCAAATTGGGCAATTGTTGGATGTGGAATTTAATCATGCATCTGACATGTGTTATGAAACCAGCTCACAAACAGATAAAAAAGATAGATCGATGCCTTAGAAATAAGCATCTTCGAGGGGGAAACCTCCTTTACATTACACAAATGAAAAATTCTTGGATGATACAAAAGACAAGACCTCCTTTCTATATATAAGAGTCTAACGAGTCATAATATAATCAAAGCCAACATAAAAATAATAATGTAAGGGCACAATAATAACAATAGTTCACTTCTATGGTGAACAATAATAACAATATGGGGACTACATGGGCACAAAACTATAATAAGGGCATTGTACTAATAACAATAAGGGGTTACACTGGTAGTATAGGGACCTAACATGCCCCTCTCCTTCAAAAAGTGTTGTCCTCAATGCTTGAGTAGTTCTTGATGCTTCTGTATAAAATTCTTTTCCTCCCATGTGGAATATTCAGTGGGTAAGTTCTTCCACTTGATGAGATAATCTGAAGTTGATTGATTTTGTAGCTGTCGGGTTCTTGTTTCTGTGACTGCTCTAGGTTCCAATATGATTTTTCCTTCCTCGTCAAGTTCTGGCAATATTGTTTGAACTAGGATCTTCTGCAACTTTTTAATGAGTGGCCACACTTCTTCGTCCTTCTTCCATTCTTCCCTTGCTTCATTTATCCAACCCAGTTGGATAATAGAAATAGCACAAAACAATGCTTCCACATCCTCATCTTTTCTTAAGAGTGCATCTGCCACAACATTTTGCTTCCCTTTTTTGTAATGATTTCAAAGTAATAACCCAACATCTTTGCAACCCATTTTTGTTGCTCTTAAGAGAATAATATTTGTTCTAAAAAGTATTTAAGACTATCATGATCCGTTTTACCTTGAAGTGTCTACCCATTAGGTAGGGTCGCCATTTCTTAGGTGCATGTAATATTTCCAATATTTTATCTCATAATTTGATTTGTGTAAATAATTTCCTTTGATTGGATGACTTTTGAAAGAAATAGATGTTTCATATTGCATTAAAACAACACCAATTCCATTTCCTAAAACATCACATTCCACAATAAAGGTTTTTGTGAAGTCCAGTGTAGCTAAGGTCGATGGTTGGCACATTTCCTCTTTAACATGTTCGAAGACCTTTGTTGCTTTTGAAGTCCATGAAAATGCATCTTTATTCAATAATGTTGTTATAGGGGTTGTTATTCTCCCATAATTCTTAACAAATGTGCAATAATACGCTGCCAACCCTAGAAACCCTCGCAGATGATTTATGGATGTGAGGATTTTCCATTCCTTAATGGCTTTAATTTTGCTGGGGTCTACCTTAACACCTTCATGAGATACAATATGACCCGGATATTCCACCTCTTTTACTCCAAAGAAACATTTGGAGCTTTTTTCATATAATTGTTTCTCCTCCAATAGTTTGAGCACACCGTCAACATGTTGAACATGATCCTTCCAAGACTTGTTGTAGATTAGTATATCATCAAAAAATACTAACACAAATTTTCTAAGGAAGGGTTTGAAAATGGAATTAATTAAAACTTGAAATGCAGAAGATGCATTGGTAAGGCCAAAAGGCATTACCAAAAATTTATAATAACCCTCATGAGTTCTAAATGATGTTTTTGGAATGTCTTCAATCTTCATTCTGATTTGATGATATCCTGAAGGAATATCCAACTTGGTGAAGTTAATTAATCCATGCAACTCATCCAATAATTCATCAATGACAGGAATTGGAAATTTACCTTTAATAGTGAGCTTGTTGAGCTCCCTATAATCCGAACACATGTGCCATGATCCATCCTTATTGTGCTCCAATACTACCAAAGGAGAGAAAGAACTTTGACTAGGTTGCATTATAACAAGCTCTGACATTTCACTCTTTTGGGCATAGGGATATCTGTATAACTTGATGTTTGGAGGAAAAATTCTTGGAATAAAATGAATAGCAAGATCATGATCAAAAATAAGTGGGAGGCCTTTGGGAGTCTCAAATACCTTGGAATGATTGTCCAAGACATTTTGGAGATCTGGAGAAATAGATGATTTCGATGTGGGAACCTCTAGTGAACATAATTGTGCAATTACACCTCGTTGTTCCTTTTTTAGAAGCTTTGTCATACTGTTAGCTGATTATCTTTCCAGGTTTCCCTACAATACCCCTTAATTCAACTTCATTTCCTTCTGCACAAAATTTCATGAAAAGTTCTTGAAAATTAAAAGCTATTGTACCCAAGGATTGTAGCATCTGGAACTCCTGATACACACATTAATAACCACCCATTGGAATGGAAAGCATTGGGCTATTCAATTACATAAATCCTCATGATAGCTTGATATTATAGCAACTTTCAGAGAAATTTATGGTTCCTCCCACTATTACCATCACTTGACACTCTGGTGTTGGATATACGGAAGCAATTCAACTCCTTGTCCTATCTTATATGTATAAAATCTATGGTACTTCCCCAAATCAATCATATCCACTATTGACCCTTTTTCCTTCTTTGATATTGTCTTTCTATATTTATAGTTTGAGTGGAGTGGTAATTCTTCAGCCATGCATTAAGATATGGTTGGATTCATTACTTTCTGTTATCTAAGGTTTATGTTCCTCGAGTATATCCTCTTCTTTCAAACATTTTCCCTTGTTCCTTTTCTTCCTCCTCTTCACAATCTATGTAGAATAATTTCTTCTCAGCACACTTATGACCTTTAGTGTATTTTCTATCACAAATGTAACAAATCCCTTTTGATATTTTTTCTTCCAATCATTGTGGTGTCAACCTTGTAGTTTGTGGAAGGTTAGGGGCAACAACACTTCCATATTTATAGTTGTGAGTGGTAGGCTTCCTGGTTTCCATAATTTTGCTTTCCATTTTTCTTGCTAACTCGAATGCCTTCTCCAATGAATCAGGTTCCCAAAGGTGAACCTCATGTTGGATATTATCCTTTAAATCCCCTATGAACACATCAATCCTATGCTCCTCTAGAATATCTTTTACCCTTACGTTCAATTTTGGGAAGTCCTCAGTGTGCTTCATCATTGAACCATTTTATTTGAGATTTATCAATTAGATAAAAAAAGGTGTTGCTTTTCGTATCATCATAATGTGCTATCATTTCTTTCGTATGTTAGTAAATTATATATTACAGAGAAATGGAACACATAAAATATTGCAAAAATATAAACACATAAAATGCATAAAACAAGAGAGACACATATATACGTGGTTCACCCAGTTTGGGCTACATCCATGGAGAAATAGCCAGTCCTTCTTTTATTATATTATCTAGCAAACTGAAGAGATATAACCTATAGTAGATCCATTTTAACTACCTATTCGCTCTCAATCTCCTCTCTTTTCCTCACTCCGAATACAGATCTACATAGACACAATACAATTCCCTCATATATAGTGAGGGTTTTCCTTCTAGGCCAAAAAACCCTAAACTAAACATAATTTCTACTGTTAAATCATCCACCTAATGAACAACCCAGATTGACTAGAAATTACTGTACTTTTACAAGGGAATTTTACATTTATTTTTAGCTTCGGGGGCATTTCCCTAGAACCCCCGCCGGGCGACCACTGGCCCTCGGACCCCCACGAACCGCTGCAGGGGGGACAAGTCCCCCCCCCCCC
>APFE030362955.1:17650-46782 GCA_000404065.3 Pinus taeda | reverse complement strand
CAGGACCTGAGTAAGCTGGATGTTACCAAGTTGCATTCACTTTCTCCAGAGGTCATTTCTCGTCAAGCTACAATAAACATTGGTACAATTGGGCACATGGTAAATCAACAGTCCACAGTTTGTTTCAAGAATGAACTGGAGCGTAACATCACTATTAAACTGGGACATGCCAATGCAAAAATATATAAATGTGAAGGTCCTCGACCAATGTGTTACAAGGCATATGGAAGTGGCAAGGAGGACAATCCTCTGTGTGATGTTGTTGGTTTTGAGAACACTCGCATGAAGCTTTTAAGAAATGTGTCATTTGTTGATTGTCCGGGTCATGATATTCTCATGGCTACCATGCTCAATGGTGCAACTATCATGGATGGGGCACTGCTTTTGATTGCTGGCAATGAGAGCTGTCCTCAACGTCAAACTTCAGAGAATCTGGCTGCTGTGGAAATCATGCGTCTTAAACATATAATTATTTTGCAAAACAAAATTGATCTTATCTAGGAGAGTGTAGCTATCAACCAACATGAGGCAGATCTTCCAAAGAATGACAAATTTCAATATACATATTTTGCACACAAAATTAACAGTTTTGATACGACACCAAAGAAGCTGCTTACATCAGATTCTCATCTTCGTTCTGACCGTAGTGCACTAGAGATGGGAGACCTGTCGAAGGCTGGAGCTGAAAAATCCAATCTTGAGGAAAGGCAACGGGTAGAAAAGAGATGTAGAGAGGAAAAAAAATCAACCTTTCACTCCTAGGTGGTTCACATTAACTGGAGAAGTTGCCACTACGCCTTGGGGTGATTTGGAAGTGTATGAAGATAATGGTAAATATTCCGAACATCGTGCTTCAGTCGATGACTCTAATTTTGATGAGGGAACAGATTCAAAATCTATGGAGTTCAACCCATGGCAGTATGGAAACATTGAGTCTGGGAGCAACAAAAAGGTTGAATGACATCCTCGTGCTCGAAAATAGCATGATCTCTTAATTCTTTCCTTGTAATGTTATCAAGTTGTCTACTGGAATTAAGACCGCCCTATGGGCATCTTCATTTTCCTTAGCACACCGAGCACAATGCAGGGCATATGGTGATAAACAATGTAAATATCACCAAAAGAATTCTCATACTAGACCCCATCTTCAGAGATTGAGTAAGCTCAGACCATGAATCTTGATAAAATCGAGATTTTGACCCTTCCAGAACCGATTTAAACCACTAACGCAAAGCAAACAATTACGATGCCAAAAGATAACAAAAAGAATTCTTTTTAGAATGGAATAACAATTACGATGAACAGTAAAAGTTACGCCTTGTTATGTGGATTGCCAATATTACCAGAAGAGACTGTTCAATTTTCGATTACAGAGATGCGTTGGACTGCATCCGAATGCCAGGAGAAATCGCCTACAGCCTTTGGATATCCAATCAACCGGAATTTAAAGAAGCGGAGAATCATATGAAGCAAGGCATAGAAAGGGGCAAGGATAATACCTCAGATTTGATCAAAATATTAACAGAGAAAACCTGTTCTGTCGGAGGTGAGGCTATTGTGCATAGAGGCATTCTCATAGAACAACTGATTTCAAAACAACATTTCAAATACCAGCAGTTAGAGGCATTCTCATAGCACAACTGATTTCAAAACAGTGTTTCATATACCACCAGTTAGAGGCAGAGATGTCAGATTATGAGACAGAGAGTAGAACAACGCCGGACGGACAGAGGCAGAGCAGCGCTCAAATGTTTCAATGTCAGGTTAGGATGACAGTGCAACAGAAGAGCAGGGCGTAGGTTTTATAAATGGTATATGACAAACAGAGAAACAGATGTGTAGTGCGGCAGAGGTCAGGTAACGCAGAACCATATATAGAGACCACAAAAACAAGTGGCTCAAATTGGAGCAGGACCAGCAATCGCCTACTCTGATACCATGTTAAACACATATGGGGAGCGAGAAAGATAGGAAAGATAAAGCTTGCATTACATTTTTTATTCACAAATGATGTATATTTATGGTACATTATGTGACCGTTGGGATTCACATCCCAAGGTATCTTGGACTGCTTTGTCCATTCAGCTTCCACACTAACCCATTTAGGATTAGGTGTCCAACAAAGCCAAAAGCAGATAAGAGCAGAGCAGTATATATATATTGGAGGTGTTAGTCATGAAGGAAGGCAGTTTTATAAACAAAAGCAAGTTATCGAGTGAGAAAGAAGTGGTAAGTGGTATTGAAGGGTGAGCACCCGATTCCACTAACCGAGTGGCACGTAGTAGCGAGAAGGAGAGAGGAAACCACTTTATGGGGCAGTTAGTCCCCATGCTTATTGTCTACCCAAAATTGGTTTGAACCATCAGATCCATTGAGTGTAGATCGAGAGTGGAGGATTGTCATGCAAGGTTGATTGATTAGGCTAAGATACAACCGTCAAATCGAGTCCCAGATCAACGGTCCTAATTTAATCAGAGATCGGAGAAAGGAAGGAGCGGCGTTGTGGAGGTCTCTTTGATGTGCAAATCCGACGATCTATGAACATGGTTCATTATTATTTGAATTCTGGATTACGTGTTTGGAGTGGGGTTTTTCCCATCAACTGTCAGATCTGATGGAGGGAAATCTACGGTGGAGAATAAGCCTAATAAAGGTAAGCATTGATAAATGCGCCATGGCTATGGAAAAGCAGAAAATGTAAGTTTATGTGCGTTTGTGTATATTCCCATTATACGAGGGTTATAATAGAATTAAAGGGGATAAAGGTTTATGGGTTAAGTTTACGCATAAACAATGTTAAGATAGGTTTTATGGTTAAGTCCAATATATCAAAGCAAAGTGTGAAGTTTGATTATATGCAGCTTAAGTATATCGGGAGTTATGTATCGCAACATTTAAAGCCTTGTCACATTAAAACTACGATAACGGTATGTATGCGACCTGACCACACCATTGCAATATGATTTAATATATTATCTCATACGCTATATCACAAGCCTCTTGTAAAGCCTTGCCACATTGAAAGCACCCATTGTGATAATAACATGAACTCGAATGCACCATTTAACATGACTAAATGTAATATCATATCCGTTGTGTCGATGGTCTCTAAGGGATGTTAAATCTGCCGATTGTGATGGAGCTATGGACATGATGGAGTTATTAACAACAGTTTGTTGGTTTTTTTTATATTCTTTCAATGACTAGCCCACGTAGTTAATGGGGGGAGGGGTTAGAGGGGGGCTAGAGCCCCCCTTCGTTGCACCGACTGTGTAGTGGAGGGGGGGGTGGTCACAGGGGGTTTTAGGTGTACTTGTAACCACACTTTATGGGGTCCGGGGTAGCGCCCTGGAAAATTTTGGTTTTAGACCCTATGTTAGGCTAGGCAGACCCACCTATTGTTTTGTGCATGTTTTTTGCACATGTTTTTTGGACGCGATAGTTTTTGGTCCATGGTATTAGATGCGATGGTTTTTAGTCCATGTTATTGGATGCTTTAGCATGTATAAATATGTAATATAACATTGAAAGGAACATAATGAAAAATCAAGCTGCTAGTCCTGGTTTTGGGATCCAGGGGAAAATCTCTGTGTATATGTGTTTTATGTGTTATGCTCTCTCATTATTTATTTTATGTGTTTTAGAATTTGTATGCAGGTAATTTTTGTACGGGGTTAAAACCTACATTTCGTATGAAATCATTTTTGGCTTCAAGGGGATGCCTTTGTTGCTAAGGGGTTTCGCTCGGGCCTATGGTAGACCTTGTTTATTGGGAGATCTGTGAGATTGATTCTATTGGTGAAAGAAGATGGCGGGCAGTGGAAATATAGAGATCGAGAAATTTAATGGTTAAAGTTTTCAGTTATGGAAATTCAAGATGGAGGATATGTTGGTGGATAAAGATCAATGGATCGTGGTAGATCCAGGTACTAAACCAATAGGAGTGTCCGATGAAGAATGGAATAAGTTTGATCAGAAGCAAAGAGCACAATATGATTATGTGTCTCAGATTCAGCATTGCTGAATGTATCAGGGGAAGCTATAGAAAAGGTTTTGTGGGACAAGTTAGGGACTTTGTACCAATCTAAGTCTCTAGTGAATAAACTATTCTGGCGGAAAAAGTTTTATAACCTGAGGATGAAAGATGGAGACTCGGTGACAAAGCATATGAATGCATTTAATACTGTGGTAAGTCAATTATCATCTGTTGATATTAAAATTTTAGATGAAGATAAGTGCATTAGTTTTTTGTGTTCTCTACCAGATTCGTGGGATAGTCTAGCTATTGCAATAGGTAGCAATGTAACTGCCTTGTAGTTTGATGAAATAGTCTCATCCTTGCTGACAGAGGAGATTGGACAACAAAATATGGAGAGTCAGAATGGTGATGCCTTATCTATATGAGGACGGTTCCAGAACAGAAACAAAAATAAGTCATCGAGTGGGAGATCTAAATCTAGAGGGAGATCTAAATCTCTAGGAAAACCTATAAAGGTGGTGTGGTGGAAATGCATATCAGAAGGGCACTACAAAAGAGACTATAAATCTAAAGCTCCTGATAAAGGAAAGGGATATGATGACGCTCCTTCTGCAAAGGAAAAAACCACCTCAGATGAAGGTGGGGATGTGTACTTGGCTTCTTCATGTACACATGTAGATCATGAGGCATGGTTGATTGACTGAGGTGCATCCTTTCACTTCACTCCCCATAGAGAGTGGTTCTGTGAGTATGAGAAATGCGATCATGGTCATGTATTCTTAGGGGATGGTATGAAGGCTAGAATCACTGGTCATGGAAATGTAAAGCTGAAGTTCCAAGGTGGAAGGGTTAGAACACTTCCGAGTGTTCTGCATATTCTTACATTAGCCAAAAATATTGTTTCTGTAAGCAAGCTAGATGATGTGGGTGTAAAAATAGTGTTCGAGAAGGATACCTACAAAACAGTTCAAGGAGCACTAGTATTGATGCGGGGAGTTCGAATTGGGACTTTGTACACGCTGCAAGGTAGCACTGTTATTGATGGGTGCAATAGTTCTGTGGTTCTTGAACGTGGAGCAAAAAATCTAGTGGTCTCTGGAGAGAAGACCATGTTGTGGAATCAAAGGCTTGGACATATTGGAGAGAAGGACCTTTGAATACTTTATGGTAAAGGTATGGTATAAGGTATGAGTAATAGCTCTCTGGACTTTAATTTCTGTGAAAATTGTGTATATCGGAAGCAGAATCAGGCTAGTTTCCCCCCTGGTAGTAAGAGGGTGAAATAGATACTAGAACTTGTGCACAGTGATGTGTTTGGACCTATGAAGGTTCCATCACTTTGATAAGTCTATGTACTATGTATCATTTATAGATAACTCCTCAAGGAATACATGGATATATTTCCTTAAGTAGAAATCTAAAGCCTTTGATAGTTTTAAAGAATTTAAGGATCTCATGGAAAATTAGATAGAGAAGAAGATAATGTTGTTGAAGACAGATAATAGTGGAGAGGTTTGCAGCAACGAATTTCAAGAATTCTGTAAGAAGTGTGCTATAGCACGACATAAGACTACTCCATATACACCTCAACAAAATGGAGTTGCAGAAATAATGAATAAGACGTTGATGGAAAGGGCAAGAAGCATGCTCAGTGATGCCAGGTTAGGACAGGAATAATGGGTAGAGACAGTGGATACTGCATGTTACCTGGTCAACAGGTCACCTTCATCAACGTTGGAGGATAAGACTCCACAACAGGAATGGACTAGTAAGAAACCATCTCTTTCACATCTAAGGGTATTTGGATGTGATGCATATGTACATGTTCCAAAGGAGAAATGAACCAAGTTGAATAGTAAATCTGAAAATTGCATGTTTATTGGGTATAAGGATGGTTTAAAGGGTCATAAGCTTTGGAACCCATTCACATCAAAAGTTGTGTATAGCAGACATGTGGTGTTCAGAGAGGTAAAAAATGTTATTAAACATGAATTCCAACCAAAGGAACTTGAGAAGATAGAGTTTGATCTTAAGGAGGAAGAATCTTACTCTACAACAGAGGAGGAATCAAAAGATGAAGAGCCACAAACTCCGTGTGTGAGAAAATTAGTTCGAGAAAAAAGGAAACCAAAAAGGTATAGTCCATCTACTTTCTATTCAAATTTTGCTTTATCTATTACTGAATATGATCCTAGAACTGTGAAGGGAGTAGTAGATTCAGAGGATGGAAAACTCTAATGAAATGGCATCTTTGCACAAAAATGAGGCTTGGGATCTAGTGGAGTTGTCGGTTGGAAGGAAACCCATTAGCAACAAATGGATGTTCAAGAAGAAGACAAATGTAGAAGGAAAGGTGGAGAAATACAAAGCTCAGTTGGTAGAAAAAGGTTATTCCCAGGTGTCGGGAATTGATTTTGGTGATATTTTTTCTCCTGTTACCAAGGCAGCTTCTATTAGAATGTTATTATTTTTTTTTGCTGCTTTTAATTATGCGGTAGCATAGATGGATGTGAAGACAACATTTCTTCATGGGGATCTGGAAGAGGAAATCTACATGAAGCAACTTGAAGGCTTTGTGGTGAAGGGTAAGAAAGAACATATATGCAAGTTAAAGAAGTCCCTGTATGGGTTAAAACAGTCAACAAGGATGTGGTATTAGAAATTTGACACATTTATATTGGGACTTGGCTTCACCAGAAGCAAAAAAGATCACTATGTGTATTTTAAATTAATTGGTGATCATGTTACTTATCTGATCTTATATGTGGATAATATGTTGCTAGTTGGAAATGACGAAGAAGTTATCGAGGATTTGAAGACCCAATTGTCCTCCAAATTTGACATGAAAGATATTGGTGTTGCAAACCATATTTTGGGCATGGAAATTAAAAGAGATCGGGCAAAGAGGAAGCTCTGGTTAAACCAGAGGAAGTATGTCAAGACAATACTACAGAGGTTTAATATGTCGGATAGTAAACCGCTGAATGTTCATATTCCTATAGGTGTGAGGTTATATGTTGAATAGTGTCCCAAGACACACGAAGAGGAAGAGGACATGTCTTGTGTTCCATATGCAAGTGCAGTTAGTAGCTTGATGTATGCAATGGTCTGTACTAGACCAAACATTGCACATGCAATGGGATTATTGATCAGGTTTATGTCAAAACTAGGGAAGGAGCACTGGACAATAGTGAAGTGGGTTTTCAGGTATTTGCGTGGCACTAGTGACTATGGTTTGTGCTACCAAGGAAGATCAAGATTGGAAAGAATGTTGGATATTCATGGCTTTGTTGATTCATACTAAGCTGGAGATCTGGATTAAAGAAGATCTACAAGTGGGTATGTGTTTAACCTATTTGGAGGTGCAGTCGGTTGGATAAGTAAGAAACAATCTGTAGTGGCACTATCAACTACAGAGGTAGAATACATGGCAGCCACTCATGCAAGCAAGGAAGCAGTTTGTTGTTGCAGAGATGTTTCAAGTTGGGTTAGCAGAGGATCTATAAGGATAGACATGGCAGCCAAATTTCAATTTTCTTGTCAAATAACCCCGCAATATCATCAAGACAATCACATTGATGTTCAGTATCACTTTGTGAGGGATATGATAGAAGACAAAAAGGTGTTGCTGGTAAAGGTGGACACTTTGAAGAATACTGCATATGCATTGACAAAATATATGAGCTCTGAGAAGTTCTCTTGGTGTAGAGAGACAATGGGCATTTCAAGACTGGAAAAATGACTAAGCTCTCTTGTAGCCCCCTGTGGAAAGAAAAAAACTAGTGGGAGAATGTGGGGTTGTGTTAAATTCTTTCAATGACTAGCCCACATAGTTAACCGGGGGCTTAGAGGGGAGGCGGAGCCCCCCTTCATTGTATTGATTGTGTAGCAAGGGGCGAGGGGGTCATAGGGGGTTTGAGATGTACTCGTAACCCCACTTTGTGGGGTGCGGGACAACGACCTGGAAAATTTTGGTTTTGGACCCTATGTTAGGTTGGACGAACCCACCTATGGCTTTGTGTATGATTTTTGCACTTTTTTTCTGGACGTTATGGTTTTTGGTCCATTGTATTGGATGCTTTGGCATGTATAAATATGTATTATAACATTGTAAGGAACATAATGAAAAATCAAGCTAGTAGTCCTAGTTTTGGGATCCAAGGGAATATCTTTGTGTATATGTGTTTTATGTGTTATGCTCTCTCATTGTTTATTTTCTGTGTTTTAGAATTCATATGCAGGTAATTTTTGTACAAGGTTAAAACCTACACAGTTTATAATCATATCGTATCTAGTAGGGGCAATCAGTAATCGGCCATCTGCGATGTTATAGACATGACTTATAAAAGACCTCCTGAAAGTTACGATTGTGATTGCGATTGTGACATTGCATGTGGGACCTCCCTGTTGGTATAGTCTCTCCAATGAAATCCTCCGTAAATAATGAAGTCTAATGTATGAATACTATTAAAGGAAAAAGGACCTCTCGCATATTTTTAATAAGAAACAATTCTTTGTATTTCAGCCTCTCTTCCTCCTGAACGTGTCTTGTGAGTATTGGAAGACTCAAATAAATAGAGGAAACCATGGATCAAGAAGCCAAGTGTCAAGCGAGCATAGATGGTCGAGAAAGCCCAGAGGAAGCTAAAAAAAGCAAAGGAAGGAAGCCAGAAGGTCGAGCGAGTGTTGAGGAAGCCAAAGCTCAAGCGAGCAAGGAGGAAGCCAAAGGTCAGGCATATCAGGTGTATATAACAGAGAAAAAGGAAAGTACTAGTAGTTGGTGAACTGGAAGAAAGGAGCAAGCCGTAGGTCCAACAGGGCAGAAAAGGGTTGAAGGTCCAGCAGGACAGGAGGAAGATGAAGGTCCAACAAGATAGGAGGAAGCTGGAGGTCCAGCAGGATAGGACGAAGCTGACAGACAAGCAACTCTGTTGATCGTGTTACCCTATGAAAGACTGAGACCTATGATGAATTAATCAAGTACATAATGCATACTGAAGAACAATTATGTGATGTAATAAATAAAGGTCCATTTCATATCGCTTAAAGGGACCAATAGCCAGCACCAGTATTGAAGCATATGTGAATGTATTTCTCGGAAATAAGAGATTGCAATAGCAAGAAAAATACGCAGTAGTCATGCTGGAAGCATTCGCCATGATAGTGAGAACAGAGGATTGAAACAAAGAGTTGGTTCTTATGTAGAGCTTAGTGCAGCTAATAGTAGACTCACTAAACATATGTGGAGACATTATCAGAGATCATGATGGCTATTTTATATCATCGTGAGATAACTTTTGTAGACTCTGTGTGGACAGTATGAAGAGTTATAAAGACTTCTTCATATGAAGACTAGTTGCCATTGATGTTGTAGCATGGAGACTACAATGAAGATGTAAATAGACAGAATTCAGTAAAGAAGACTTTTGGGAGCAAAACATTACTATCAAACATGCCTTGATAGCAGAGAATTGGAGCCCTTGCAGTTGGTGCCTCAGAAGTTGGAAGGATTGGTGTCCTTGGAGTTGGTGCTCCTATATCCAAGGTTGGTGCCTAGACAGTAGAGGGTTAGAGCCCTTGAGGTTGGTGCCTTAGAACTGGAAGGATTGGTTTCCTAGGAGTTGGTGCTCCTATGTCCAAGGTTGGTGTCTTGGCAAAATAGAGTTGGTGCCCTGGAGGTTGGAGCCTCACAAAAGTCCAAGTTGGTACTTGGCAACAGATTGGAACCTTATATACATTGTATCTATTTTATTGTAAATATTAATAAGAGAATTTATTCCTGTTGTTCATTTTGTGTTCTAAATATAAATGTTTTGACTAGTAAAAATAACAATTGAAAAGAAATATTGATCCCCCCCCCCCTCAGTATTTCCAACAATGCCAATCTTCTTTAATCTACTTTTTCTAATATTATCTTCTTTGGGTGAATCTGGTGCTTCTTGAACACGATTTCTATTGAGGAAATCCGCCCAGGTATCTCCTATAACTTTTAAATGAAAATCAATCAGTATCTTTATCAACCCATGATGGTAAATGGTTGTGTTTATGAATTCTATTTTCTTCTGCACATTGGAGGCCATCCTTCTTAAACTGTTTAGCAGGAAGAAAGGAAGATTGATTTCTCCATTTGCTAAGAAATTCATCAATAAACATATATGGTAGACATACATGCTCCTGAATCTCCCCTAACAGGTGAAAATTTCTGTAATATCAAAAGCATGCTTCTGAATTTACTTTTAAGAGCTGAAATGGGAATTCCTTTTCTAAAAACAGATACATCCATACTTGGGTTCCTGAGCATTACATTCCATGATTCACTATGGAATTCCTTATTTTTGAACAATCTTTCACCATGTCTTGGAAGTTCTATAGCCTCTGTTATGAAGGATTCTGTTACTGCAAACTTAATATCTCCAATTTCTACTTCTATACCATCAAAAGATCTAGCAGAAGGTTTTGTGATCTCTTTATGAAAACAATCAAAATTTTCAATGAATTTGAGCCATCTAGCCTTCTGCATCATTTCCTTGAGCTATGGGTATCCTTCCATATATGTTTCCCCTACCGGTTCTGACCTGACAATGTGTCCAATGTCTTTTGCTTTACAAAATTCCTTAACCTTCAGAATTTCCCCTTCTAGTTTATGAAATGAATTGACTGCAAGTATGGTGAAAAGAACTACAGGTTTGCATGGAATAAGTAGATGGTGAGGGTTTTGGAGAGACGTGGACAAATATGTCACATCGAGGTCATGACCGTTAAAAAAAATAATGGAGTTTAATTATCGACCGTTACATGATGGAGAACAAATGGTCTGACAGATATGTAGTACGATAGAGATGGGAATCAAATCGGATGATGAGTTGTCATGGAGGCATATGAATGCCCATATTATACATATTCTATGTTCTAACCTTGCTATTTTAAAACAATTTTTCTCACTTTTACCACTTGTAACTTAACCTTCTTGTTTTTTGTTTTTTCTTTGATGTTGATCTGCAGATCCCCTTCTTACCATATTAGTCTTCAAAAAAAAGATTCTTCAATTCCCTGCAATCAACATTTATTTGGAGTAGAGCTACAGAATCGAGCTATGGTTACAAAATCAAACTAGTTGTGGAATGGAGTTAGCTGTAGAACATGACAAAGATAAAATATGGCTATGGAACATGGATGTGAAAAAAAATGAAAACAGAATGTAATGAAAGGAAAATGGAATATAAGAGTGAAATGGAATGAAAGTGAAGTGAGATGAAATGAATTTGTGGATTATGAATAGCAAATGGATGTAGCTTTATGTCACTACTTATTACAGAAAGAGATATAGGATAGGATGTCAAAAATCTCTTCACCCTGTATTTCCTGTATAAGTAAGCCAATGAACAATTGGTTTTCAAAATTATATATATATATATATATAGGAAAACTAAGTTGGTGGAGAAGAAGAATTCTTCTTCACCAACTTCATCTCAGTGTTATCTTGGAAAATTCTAAGAAAATCCTCCCTTGAAATTGGCTAATGATATATCTTTAACCAATGACCATTTACAAGAATAGGTACCTTTCTCTCATCTATTGTCCTTCTTCTCAATGCACCATTATTAAAGACTTCCTCAATATCATATGGCCCAAGCCAATGAGTCTGAAACTTCCCTTGAAAATTTTTGAATTTTTAATCGAACAAAAGTGCCCAATGTCGTGCTTGAAACTTCTACTCCTTGATATACTTATCATAACATTTATCCCTTTTTTGTTGGATTAAACTAGTTCTTTGAACTGCAACTTTCCTAATTTCATCAAGCTCATTAAGTTGCTCCAATCTACATTTCTATTCTTCTGATAAACCTATTCCCAATTAGACTCCCATCTTGAAGGTTCTGATTTGAAACTCTATAGGGAATAGGACTTGCTTCCCATAAACAAGCTCATATGGAGTATGTACTATTGTGTTTCTCCATGTAGTTCTGTAGGCCCATAAGGCTTCAGGAAGCCTTTCTACCGAATCTCTTCTATGTATATGTACAGTCTTAGTGAGAATTCCTTCTATCACCTTATTGGTAGATTCAACTTGATCGTTTGCTCATGGATGGTAAGGAGTAGACTTACTATTTTTTATCTTGTATTCTTCTACAAGTATTTCCACCATTTTAGATGTAAATTGAGATCCTTGATCTGTCACTATTTCTCTTGGAACACCAAAACGAGTGAAGATGTCCTCAAAAAGAAAATTAACTACATATTTCTCATTAGCAAAAGGTAATTCTTTAGCTTCTACCCATTTAGTGACATAATCAGTGCATACCAAAATATCTTATTTTGTTTAGATGGAGGATTAATTGGTCCAATTAAATCCAAGGCCCATTTTTCAAAGGGTCAATGAGTACATGAGTTTGTAGTGGTGTTTCATTTGAAGGAGCACATTTCCCTACCCTTTGACAGTTGTCACACCTTTTGACATACTCTTTGGCATCTATGAATATAGAGGGCCAATAATATCCTAAATGAAGGATTTTGTAGGTTGTCCTCTTGTCATGAAAGTGTCCACCACAATGTTCATCATGGCATGCTTTAAGAATTTCAGGCATTTCATCCTCTCGAACACATATTCTTATTATGAGATATGGACCCGTTTTGTACATTTCATTAGTAATCCATGAGTAATTTGCACTTTCTTGAATGATTTTCCTTTTCTCCTTAGGAAATAGATGTGAAGGTAATTTTCCTGTGACTAAACAATTAGCAATATCTGCAAACCAAGGAGTTTGATTAGTTACTGCAAAACGATATTCATCAAGAAATTTATCTTCAACTGGAGTGTTATCTTTGATATTTTGAATTCTAGACAAGAAATCACCAACTATATTTTGTTTTCCAGGTCTATCTAACACAGTGATATTGAACTCTTGCAGGAGTAATAACCATCTTGTAACTCTACCATTAGTAATCGGTTTATTCATTAAGTATCTAATTGTAGAGTGATCTATATGAACAAAGGTTTCATATCATGTTATATAATGTTTGAACTTGTTGATACCATGAAAAACAACTAAGAATTCCTTTTCAGTGACAGAGTAATTTAACTCAGTGGGAGTCAAATTCTTGCTTGTGTAATAGATGTCATAAGGGATCAAATCTTTTTGTCATAATACAACTCCCAGAGTTGTATCTAAAGCATCTATTGAAATATGAAAAGGTAGTTTCCAATTTGGACCTCTTCAGATGGGTGCCTCATAAATTTTTTCTTTCAATGTCTCAAATGCTAACTAGCAATTAGGAATCCATTTGAATTCACAATCCTTGGTGAGAAATTTGAAGAGTGGTGATGCTAGTTTAGTGAAATTTTCTGTAAATCTTCTATAATACCCTGTGAATCCTAGAAAAATTCTAACATCCTTTTTACAACTTGGAATTGATAACTTAGAGATGACTTTAACTTTAGATTTATCAACTTTAATTCCATCTCCTGAAATGTGATGTCCTAAAACAATCCCTTCTGTAAACATCATTAAAAAAAAATTCATGGCTTAGTGAAAGGTTTTCTTCCTTACATATTTTAAGAACTTTTTCCAAAGTTTCTAATGCTTCCTCAACTGTATTTCCATAAACTGTAAAGTCATCCATATATACCTCTACACAATCATGTATTAGATGAGAAAACATTCCTAGTACTACTCTTTGAAATGTTGCAGGTGCATTGCATAATCCAAAAGGGAGTACTTGGTAGGCATAAGTTACCCATGGGCAGGTGAATGTGGTTTTATCTAGATGTTTAGGTGCTATCTGAATCTGATTGTAAGCACTAAAACCATCCAAGAATGAGAAGTACTTTTTACATGCTAATGTATCTAACACTTTATCTATAAAGGACAAAGGAAAAGGATCTGTCAGGGTAGATTTATTCAATTCTAGATAATAAATACATACCCTCCATTTACCATTATTTTTGGGAGAAATCACTAGAGGAGAAACCAACTAGATCTTTGAAATTAGGTAGATGAAATTTACATTTAGCAATTTCTACAACTCTTCTTTCACAATTTCCCTAAGATTTGGATTCACCCTTCTTTGAGGTTGTCTGATAGGTTTACAATTTTCCTCAATGTAGATGTGATGTATACAAGTATTAGGACTAATTCCTTTCATGTCAGTGTATTCCCATGCATATGCAGAAGAATATTGTTGTAAATTTTTTATTAGCTTTTCCTGTTGTAATTTTTCCAAGTTATGGTTTATGTTCAATGTCTTCCCTGGAAAGATTTCAACTGTAGAGCTACCAAATTCTTCCATAGAATAAAGAGACATCTACCTAGATGACAAATATTCAATATTAGATCTTTCTTGAAACTAATCATGTTCATATTCTAGAGATGATTCAAAATTTTCCATTGTATTCAAGATTTGACTATCTTCACCAATGGTTGAAACAGTAAAGAGAGGTTGAATATCATTTTCATCATCAATCCATTCTTGTCATCTATCTCCGTGATTGTTTTTTTTGGAGGATATAAAGTGAATTTCTTAGTTCAATTACCATCAGAGATATACATATCACTAGATCTACAACTAATGAATGCATTAGCTGTGGCCAGCCAAGGTCTTCCTAGTATAAGTGGATTTCCTCCTAGATTGCTCTTTGGGGTTAGGATCATAAAAGCAACAAGGTACTCCTGAGAATCTAAGGACACTAAAATATATTCTAACACGCCATCTGGTTTGATTTCAGATCTATCTGCCAATTGCAGTAATGTAGGTGTATAAAGAAGATTGGGAAATTTGAGTTGTTCCATGGTTTAATTGCTCATGATGTTCATTGTTGCTCCTAACTCAATCAGTGTATTTGGAATTTCAACTCAATTGATATGTGTTTTTACAACTGGACTTCCTTGATCTACATATTTTTGTATGGAAATTTTTCCCATCATTATATCTGCTATTTTTCCTACTAGGTGAATTCTTTTTACTTATTTTCTTTTTCTTCTTGGTTTCTTCATGCTCAACTCTTTTATTGTTTTAGATACAATTAGAATCTCCTTAGTGGCTTATAACAAAGGGATTTTGATACAAACATTTTTTAGTTCACCTAAAAAATCACAATTAGGAAACATAATATGTTTTTCTACCCCTCTATCAACTTGTAATCTTCCTGGAAAAGGAGGTGTAGAAGTAGATACTGGTTGTTGCTCTATGATAGGAGTTAAGTTTATTGGTTATTTCTATTTTTTATTTTCAGTGTTCTGGTTTTGAGGATATGTTCCTTCAAAACTTTTATTTTACTGTAGAGAATCTTCCTCAGAATTGTCTTGTTCTTGAATAACCACAGAAGGTTTTTTCTTTTCTAATACCCTACCAGATCTCAATTGGACATCATTGAGATCTAATGGAGTGATCATGTAAGTTGGAAATTGTTGTCCTTCTACCATTTAAGTATTCTGAGCATTTTTATTGTTGGGGTTAGGTAATGGTTGGGCAGGTAATTGATTTGGTCTTTGTGGAAATGGCAATGAAAGTTGAGGGTTTTGGTTTTGAAGTTGGGGCTGTTGATTTTGTTGAGGAATTTTTTGGTGAGGATAGTTTGGATATGATGGAGGATATTGATAGTATGGAGAGAATATTCCATAAGGATTCTGCATTCCTTGAGCCCAAGGTTGAGTTTAAGACTGAGATTGACGCCAAGTTTGTTGCCGAGAATTCCAATTTGGAGGGGGCTGCATATACATTTGGTTGTTAAAACCCTGATTTTGCTGCCCTTGCCAAGGTCTTCTAGAGACAAAGCAAAGAGACTCTATTGGATTTGAAATTGTTTCTTCTTGAAAAAAAATCCTTAAGACCAAGTATTGAGGACAACTTTTGGTCTCATGATTTTTTGAACAAACCACACAAGTCTCTATGACTTTTTCATCTAAAGGGTATTATCTTAAAGCATGCTTCTTTTTGCATTTGGGACAGAAAATAACCAGAGCATCAATTTTGGTTTTCTTCTTGTTTGTAACTTAATGGTGTCTATGTATTCACTGGGGCTCCCTAGAATATATGTTTTAAATTCATCAAGCACGTTTCCAATTTCTACCCTACTTACTGATCTAGTTGCAGATTTATTCACCCTAACAAGAGAACGATCTCTTGGACCTTTCCCAATTTTTGATTTTCCACTTGAGGGATGAACAAATAATTATCCTATGTCACTTAATGGGATTTGATAGATATCTCCCTTCCCCATAATGTTAAGGATATCTATCCACTTGTCTCTAATGACTTTCAATAGAAGAGATTTTAAGGTACCTTCATCTAAGTTATTCATCTTTGGTCTTTTTAAGTTATAGTTGAATCTCTCAATTAAATCCTCTAAATTTTCATCCTCTCTTTGCATCATTTTAAACACTTCATCCTTGTAATTGATAGGCATGCAATACTCCAAATACATGTCCAAAAACACTTTCTTCATGTCATTTCATGTTCTAATGTACTGAGTGACCAACCCCTTGAACCACTTCAAAGCAGGCCCTTTCAATGTTGAAGGGAACAATTTGATTTTTTGAGAGTCTTGTAAATAATCATAAGTTCTACACAAGACTTCAAATTCAAATAAGAAGGTTTTAGGGTCTGTTATCACTCAGATTTTCCCAAAAGTTGTAAGAAGGGCAAAGGGGTCTGAGGTAACCACAAACCAACCTTTTAGATACAAAATCTAGCCAATCTGTATCTAGAGAGGGCTCTCTCTTAAGTTTTAGCTTCGTTTTATAAGGTTTTAGGCTAGTTATTAAAGCTTGGGTTTTGTTTGAAATTGTTGGTGAAGTTCAATAGCAAAGGGGTAGAATTGAATAGTTTAGTCCATTGGGCTAATGAAGTCAGGGAAAATGGCTCAACTGGATTTGGTTTCACAGGGCAAGATAGCTAAACAAGAAGCAAATAGAGACTTAAAACGATGGGATGAGCTTAAAGGGTTAAAAGGCAACTAACAATCCTCCAACATACTTTAAGAGAGTAGAACATGACTAGCCATCAATAAAGAGCTATTAAGAATTCTTTACTAAATGATTAAAATGAAGAAACTAGAAAACAGGAGTAACTAAGAATTCATTGTTATACTAGTTCAGAAGAAAATGTTGAGAACAAAAACGATTGAAGACAGATTGCACTGAAGCACTTTCTAAATTATTCTTTTTCGTTTTGTGTTAAGATATGAAACATAGTGAATACAATAAACCTGAAAACATTAACACATGAGATATAAGATACTTATTTTCTTGATGTCCAACACATGAATCTTCAAAAAATTCCTTTACATCAATCCTTCATCCAACCATCCATGAAAAATTTGTCCAACAACACTTTTTATTCCAAAATATCAGTTTTACAGCAATGTTGAAGAATCCACCCAAAATACTTCAAATGAAGAAGTATTTATACTAATTGTAAACTGAAAAATCTTGAAAAAATATCAATATTAGTTTCACAAATATCTCCAACTGCTTACATTAATAGAACTTAAATAAAGGACATTCAGAAATAATGAATCTATTTGGAATTATTTCTATGGATTTATGGTGAAAAACAAAATAATTTCAAATTTGATAGCAACTCTTAGTTGATGATGAGGCATCCCAGTCACTAACTGCATCGTTCCTTTGTGCATTCTGCCCCAGAAATTCTACAAACTTAAGGTCCATTGATATGATTGTATTTCTCAATCCGTGATAGCTATGTAAAAAGTGAAAGAGGTTTTGGTAGATAGAAATGATTTTGAAATACACCTCTCTCAGTTTCCCAAAATTCATCTCCAACTGTTCACAACATTCTCTACAAAAAGATGTCAAAAATAGGATTTTGCACAAACTAAGCAATTGGTTGTGAATACATGCACTTATCTCCATCTTGGTAATACCTGTGTAAAATGTAAGATAGGTTTTTGTAGCCTGGCCTATTAAGAACAAACACCTCTTCCCGTTTCTCCAAATACTTCTTGGATTAGCCACAATAGTTTCTACAAAACTATGACGTAAACATGAAATTTTGAAGAATGTACCATTTCTACTCTGATTTCATCTTTTAACCTTGAATTTATTTCAATTGTTTCTCACTTTTACTTTGGATAAAATTCTTTGTAGCTGGTGAAACTGTTTTCTTCTTTGTTTAACCCTTAATGTGTTCATGTTTACTTTTACTGTTTATTGTTTACTTTTTACTTTTACTGCTCTGTTTTTCATCTGTCTTCACTTCGCCATGAACTTGTATGTTCTGTTTGTAACTATCTTCCCTACTATTTATCTTCATGCTAGTTGATTTACTTGACTTGCACTTCAATTTGATACTCTTCAACTCTGATGCACTTTGACTGTTCTTTATTGTGTCCTTTTACCTTCCATCTCTATTTAAATAGACCTGATAAGAATCTTGGAGTAAATAAGTCTTATGACTAGTATTAAGACTGTTTATCCAAGGTTGTGGTCTTCTAATCATCTGTAAAACAAAACAAACTGTTAAGAAAGCATTGGCTCGTACTAGAGGTCGAAAAGGTTTCTTTTTAGCTTGAAAGGTCTATGGAGTGAGTCCAGAATGCTTTTCGAGAGGTAAACCATGCTCGAATCGGTTAACAAAGACTTTAGGTGGTGCAAATGGGTTACACAATTTTACATAGTAGAATGGGCAAAGGACAAGAAAACCTGGGTTCTTGGGGTTTGAACTTTAACGGGAAAATTTTCAAAATATGGCACGAACTAAACAATAGATGGTTTGTCACGTAGCAGGCAGGCGGTAAGTACGATCTATCGCACCACTTTTGGAGAAGGGTGGTAATGGACCTCAAACCAACGATTCTATAGATCTCTCGACGCGTGGCGGAGGGACTATGTGAAAACTACTTGGTGATCACTCATTAACGCGCAGTCACCAAGGGTCTCATGATATCAATAACAATCGTCACATGTGGAGGACTTGATCAGATGGTGGATGGGAGGTGTGATGTTGCGGAGTTTAACTACAATGGGCCCAACACAATTAAAAAAATTAATTAATCATATCGGGGTAATTGTGAACGGACGAGGAGGTTATTAATTAACCATGAGGGTTAATTAATCCATTTTTATGTAGTGGGGGGATTAGGTTGTTAACTAGTTAATCCTATTTAAACATATTTATGGCTATAATTAACCAAAGGGGCAGATATAAAGTAATTTGGGGGTTTTTAATATATTTAAATAATATGGGAAAAGGCAAACTTCTATTCAGGAGTTATATAATATGAGTTAGAAATTAATATGAAAACATGTAATGAAAAAGCACTAAGTAAAACATTAGAGTGTACATTTAACTTAGGCTTAAGTGGAAAAAGGGGTTTTCATGTGATATTGTGTATTTTTCCTAAGAAAAATAGGATTTTACTTAGGAAAAGACTTATGAAATTAAATGAATGGTTTATGGATGATTCTAGGTACTTAGGCTTTTTAAATTATTGGGCCAAGGGTCCAATCCCTCTAGAAGTCAGAGAAATGCTCTGAGCCCCTCCTATTTAGCAAATACATTAGTTCTTAGGGGAAATTAGTGAATAATTAGGGAAAATGAGAAGGGGAGTTAATCATTGTGACTTTTCTTTGCTTGTGATATCTCCAATGTAGTGTATTCCTTGGCCTTGCGATGAAAAATGAAAGATTAACACATTTGGAGACATTATTCATCACATATGATTCTGAAACATGAACTACCTACCCTACCTACTTAACCTAGCATTTTTTCTTCTTTATTTGGGTGCACTTAGACTAGCAAACCCTTATCAAATCTTCCTTTTCTTTTACATAATGATATCTATCTAAATCTACACTTATTACATCCAAGGGCTCAGATTGAACTATTGAGCTCCTTTATTTACTCTACCTATCTACTTAACTGCCAAGATTACACTGTTTGGTCAGATATTTATTCTCTATTCTACAAGATGAAATTGAAAGATGAATGAGCCAAATTTAAACAGTTTGACTATTCATGAATTGTTGCATAAGTGACAAGCTGCACACAATTGTTTATTACACAAAATGAGAAAGTAGTGGCATTTAGACTTGCACACTTTCCTGGTCTATTTTATTTGCGGTTCAGTTTCTTTCATTTTTTAACCATCTTTATTCTTTTTACCCTTTGATTTTTCTTTTAGGGTATACCCTCTTTATATTTTCTAAATTTTTTTATTTTTTGAAAATATGGAAAACCTTTGCAACAAGAAAAGGTATGAACATATTACTGAGCTCATCGAGTCAATCATGACATATGACACCTATTGGTATAGGGGCCTAATAGGGTCTTCACTTTTTAATCCATGAAAGTTTGGGAGAACAAAAGGTGAGATAATTTTCATTGTGGCAACTGTTTGTTCATCAACTATAGCGAATCCAAAAGAATTATCAACTTTCGTATTTCCTCTACCTCCTCCATTATTTCCTCTACCTTCTCCATTATTTCCTCTACCTCTTCCTCTACCTCCTCGTCCTTCAAACAATGTGAATTATCCATCCACTCCTTCTTCTGCCATTATAGTTTCTTTACAGTCAATATAAAATTCAACTTGCAAGGTTAATTTCTCTTCTTCTGGTTCCTCTATTAATGATATGTGGAAGAGAGGTTCTACTTCTTCTTCCTCACTAGGTATTCTTAATTCTTCAACTAAAATATGTTCCCCTATGGAAGTGAAAAAGGCTACTCCTTCTGTTGGAGATCCAAGTGTTTCCTCCTCTAGGATTGCCTCATTAGATGAAGTAGGAGATCCTCTTGATTGAATTTCTGACCTTAGAACATCAAGTGGTCTATGGCTGGGAATATGAGCTTGAGATGGAGGTGTATCTATTCTTATTCTTGGTGGAGTAAGCGGTGTTGTAGGAATTGAACTCATGCCTCTAGCTATAAATCTACCCCTAGAGTCTCTTTCTCTACGCATATCATTTTTTTTTAATGTAAGAGATGATGTTACCTAATTACACTTACCCGGAAATGGCACCAAAATGTTTGGTAAAATTAGTGTCCTAAATTTCTTACATGAATTATCAACTAACGTTTGTAGACTCATGAAGTGTGATGCAATATTTGTGCTTAGTTAACTTTTCCGTTACTTCATTGTTTTGTATCTTATGTTTGTTTCGGGGGATTTCTGTTCTTCAATGTCTAAGAATATACAGTCTGTGAGAAATTTATAAGGATCTAATGAATTTTCAAAGAAAGGATAGGTTCCTAAGTTAGACTAAAGTCCTAAAATGGACTAAGAATCATTTTTAACCAGTTAGGACCTAATAAGATAAACAGAGCATCTGACTTATCTATCATTTAGTCTTAATCTACCATTTAGTCCTAATCTACCAATTAGTCCTAATCTATCAATTAGTCCTAATCTACCAATTAATTATAATACATGGATCTAAGTCTTAAAACCAAAAGTAATACTAATGTAAAGGGCAATCCAATAATTGCATTCATTAGCCATTCAACCATTCAATTTTGGAACATGATAGAATCAATCTCCTTGAAATGATCTTTTGGAATGTCAAGTGATGCAACTAAGTAATGACCGGAAAACATAAAATAAAAGATGATAGTTTGTAAAACTAACAATATGTTGAGGAAACTCAATCACTACATGCATTAGATATTCAACCAATTACGTTATAATTGTCATCATTTTGAAATGGTTTTGAGAACATCTATTAGTATAGCTAATTGACAGTTCTATGCTAAGATGAGTAATCAAAAATAGTAAGAAGCTAAAAAATGTGTATTCTCATGTCTTCATTGTTCATTTAGTCATTTTTCATATAATATATCAAAAGAATAAGACTTGCACAGTTATGATTTTTACCCTCACACTTTTGATTACAAACTGAAATGAAACAAAGCTAAAGAAAATAGACTTGCAGAAAAAATATAGTAGAAATTAAATTGAAAACAATAAGTGAAAAAACCTCCTTCAGTGGAGGGTCCCTCTACAACTAATGTGGTTGGATAACAACTAACTAAAGATACACTTTTAAACCACCAGTGACAAAACTAAGTTTGTATTATCAACAAAACGAAGTCTTGAACAACGTTTTGTAACAAAAAGCCTGTAATCCTTCCTTAACTTCTAAATTGCTTCTCGATCTCATTTAACCTATATTTATAGAAAAACAACATAACTGTTTAAGAAAAAGTCTTATTACAAGTGGTTTAATCAAAATCTATCATGACTATTTATAGAAAGACATGCTACAAATGGATTAGTTCAAATTGAAATGAGACTGTTAAACTTCTGAACAGCTACAGGTGGCCTGATATGCATTAATTCTTCAACTCCTGATGAGCTACAAGTGGCTTACTCCGCATTAACTCTTCAACATAACCGTTAGATTCCTGATTAACTACGAAATATCAACAGTCATACTGCTAATAGATAACGTGTCTAACTCCATCTTTGATCAAGACATTAGGCATGCTTTTCTGTTGATTTGGATCGAGTGACTAGGATAGAATCCACGTAGAGATGATTTTAGAGATGAACAGGTGGCCCGGATCTTCATTTGACACTTGTAACCTGCCAAACCGTGAGAGTAGCTATGGCACCCACAGTTATCTACACAATAGGTTGCGTTCTCTAGATAATTTTCAAACATATATTAAAATAACAAGAACATGAAAATGTAACATGGTGATCATTTTAATGCTTTCCTAGGACAAAATCTATCATTTAACATTGATTGGATATGTAGTTTTGTGAGAAATTGACAGAAAAAGGTGAGAACAAATGTCAAGGGGAAGATAATTCTGAGGTTCAACAACTACCTCCTTCCTTCATCTTATTTTTTCACTCTAACTATTTTGTAAGCTTGTCAAACTCTTTCTATAGCGAAACAAAAAATTAAGTAGTAGCCCATCATCATTCCATTTATCTTGCTAATTTACCAATACAAATTTGGTTTAGTATTTTCTGTCTATTATAACAAAACTGGGATATTGATGGTGGAATTTAGAAGCATAAATACCTCACAAATTTTTATGTATATGGTTTTATCAATTTCTTTATGAGTGTTATTTTCTACAATTTAGATTTTTTATTTTTAGTCCTTTATTTCAAACAATTGTGTTTTTCATATGATGCAAATAACATATGTGTGTGTACCATTTCATTCTCTATGTTGGGGCCCTAGAGTCACACTATGTTGTGTTGTAGTGTACAATGTGAGAACATCTAATTGTGATCTTATTTGCTACTCTATTATTAAGATATCTTATTTAAATTAGTGCACATGGAGACCTATTGTTCTTTAATATTATTCATTGTATTTTATAGCCCTTCAACTTCATTATTAAAACTCATGGTTCTTTGACATAGGAATGGTTCAAAGGTGTAGATGACTCAAAATGCTTTCAAGTATTACCATATATTTGAACTGTTCATGTAAATATGTGTTTAGAATGAATGTGTAATTATGCTATGAACTCAATTAACTTTTATAGTTGCTAGAAATAGTTCGAAATTCATGAATCTTATTTTCTATTGCAGAATGTCATAATAAAGTAAATCACATGAATAATTTATCACAACCATGAAGAAAAATATTTGTGCAGAACTATATTTCACCGTGTTAAATGCAAATGCATAAATCATAATAGAATTGATATCTTACTTATTTGAAAAATTGATTCATCATTCACATTTAACATTCATAAAAAGTTCTTAAAAGAAAGTGTTTAAAATATGCATGAGTAATTTTCAGATTAATGTTGTCGTTCTATATTTTTGAGGTTGAGGAAGTAAACACATAGGACGACATCAAAACCACTTTGGAAGTTGGGTTCTAGCCCTACCAACTTAAGAGAGGGATCTCTTTGTAAAATTTAGCTTTGCTTTATTTTAATTTTAGGCTACTTATGAATGTATTGATTGTTTTGTTTGAAAGGATTGGTTGGTTTAAGTGTTATAATTCCATTGGGCTATGGATTCTATAGATTAAACTAGATTTGGCATCAAATTTTTAAAGGATTTTTCATAGGGAAAGCTAGGTTGCACTATTTGTATCTTTTTTGAATTTATATGGATTGAAAAATAGCATAAGTGTAATGATTAGTATAAACAAGGAGAAATTAAGATTTCCTTAATTTGATCTCAGGGGAAAACATGAAAATTATTAACAGACAGAATAGGGTGCTCTAATTAAGAAATCATATTCATCACAATTTCTGTTAAATAATTGAGATTTCATAATAACAGAGAAAGAAACACAATGTTTAAACAAATCAACAGTAGAAACACTTAACCATTTGGTACACCACATGAATCTTGTGAAAGAACCTATATTATTGATGCTCAGGCACTTTGAAATTTACAATATGCAGAAGAAATTACATTCAGAAATCAACATTTATTACTTCAAACTATGAAGTATTTATACAAATTCTAAAATAAAATATCTTGAAAAAATATCAAAATTTGTTTACAAATATCTCAAACTATCTTACACAAATAGAACTAAAATATATGACATCAAAAAATAATGCATCTACTTGGCACTATCTTTATGGATTGTTGGTGAAAAAGAAGAGAAATTTGAATTTGATAGCAACTCTTATTTGATGAGGCAGCATACAAATCACTAACTGTATTTGAGCCTTTTCCTCTCCAAATTCTGAAAAATAGGCTCTTGTAGTACCTTTGTATATCCCAAACCATAATATCTATTAGAAAATTGAGAGATGTTTTGTGAATTATGATGTTGGCAACAGAAACCTCTTTCACTTTTTGAACATTCATTTCCACCTACTCGGAAACCATATTTGAAAACATTGACTGAAAATAGGAAAAATCGGGAGAATATACCTCCACATATGCATCCCAATATCTCAAACCATAACAATTGTTACAAATATGAGAGAAGGTTTTGTGGATATGGATGTTATCAGAAAAAACCTCTTTCATTTTTTTAAAATTCATTCTTGGCTATTTTTAGACCATGTTTTAATGTATTGTACTGTATAGGGAAAAAAGATAGCTTTAGTTGGCCATGAAACAAACATATGACATGGAGGTTACTGTGGAAACAAGTCCAAGTCGCAGGTAGTGAGTGGTGTGGGAGTGACAGAAAGGTCAAATGTTAATTTTGTAATGTACATAGCCAGGTTTAGGGACGGGAATGGAAGGGAGCACACGAGAAGAGCTAGCGGGAAAGGGGGAGAAGGTTGGCGATTTTGGAGGGGGTATAAGTTAGTAAGTGGTATCGGCTAGGGGGCAGGGGGTGCGAAATGAGGGGAAGATGCCATGTAAGGATGGGTCCCGGCAAAAGAAACAACCTTTTCAGACCCTCCCGGTGGTAAAGGTAGAATGGACAGGAGTGGCTGAGAAAATATATGAGTCGTTGATGGATATCAATGGGGAATCTCGATGCTCTGATAGTAGTGTCCTTTAACCAGATAAGACAGAACAAATTTTTCCATATGCAGCTTATTACAATTTATTTAATCACATTTAAATGATGTGATTAATTTAATTGAAACACACTTAATTATTCTCTAGTGTTGCATTTTGACTTGCAAGCATATATTCTTATTTTCTCACGGTTTTGACCTTTTTGGAAATAATTTACAACATGGAATATTATTTACAATATCTGAAATATAATAATCATCATCTATAATCAAGCAATCCTATAAAAATTATAGGACCCTAACAGTGGCTTCAGCTAGGGATCACACTTCCTAGTGAAGTGTCAAGAAAATTGTAGACTAGTAGCTTGATCCATTGGGCTGATCCCAAATCTGCAACTTGCTCTGTTATAAAAATCTTTGTGACTGAAAAACCTCTCAAACTAAAATCAAGGCCATTCTACAAATTGCAATCTGAAATACACGCTAAGCTGAAAGTTGTAATTGCAATCTGAAACTGAAACTAGAAAGAATGCCTAAAAAAATGCTCAGAGTGTTGAGCTTATTGGCACATTGCTACCTACTCTACACTACTGAAAATCATATTGAATCAAAGAACACAAAAATGCCAATGAAGCCAGTCAAGTAGTTGATGAAACAAGTGGGATGCTTGACTATTTGTTAACACAATCAAAAGGAAAACTTGACTTTTTTTCCATAAAATCAAAGTTGTAGAGTGCAATGGCAATTGTTGTTAGATCTAGTCATGAAAACATGATTGAACACTTGAGATGAAAAGAACCTCCATATATTTTGTTATAGGATTAGTAAAGGAATGATTAATTAGTTCACCTTGCAGGCCTTCATTGATTGATTGAGCATGGAAGATTTCATCGGTTGTATTCTCAATATTAAAATCTGATTCCCATTGTTCAGTTTCATTCATGTACTCGAAAAAATAATTCTCAACAATCTGCAAATCAAAAGGCAATACAATCTCCTCTTGTTTGTGAGAAGGAATATTTTCCAAGAATTTTTTAAGATCTTGGAAATTATAGGACTGAATCCGAAAATCCAAAAGTCCAATATCCTTCCCAAATAAAAAATTATAGGACTAAATCTAATAATCCAAAAGTTCAATATCCTTCTCAAATTAGAAATTATAGGACTAAATCTAATAATCCAAAAGTTCAATATCCTTCTCAAATCTTTCATCAATTAACTCAAGAAAACAAATTTTACCTTCAGTAGAATTTTTTCTCGTTTTAAAAGAACGAAACATGGTCATTGAAAAATCTTCATCAATTTGAAAATCAGCTAATTTATCCCTTAATTTTTTTTAAACTTCACAAGGAAGAGGATTTGCCACATAACCTGTCATTTGGTTTAGCAAGAAATTTGATCAACTTGTAGTGGAGTCGCCATGCATTTTCTACAAATCCAGATTGTTTGACAATGGAGTTGCCATGAAAGCTTTGAGCTCTAGTTACTTTGAATGTGGAGTTGCCAGGTCAATGATACAACCTTCTTATGTCTAATCACTATCCACCACTAGTAATCAGATCTAGAATTTGATACACTTTTCTGGGGAACCTGAAAGGTTGTCCCCAATATGGTCACCACTATGTTGTTGTTCTATAGTTTTGAGGTTAAGGGAGTAAACACATACGACAACATCAAAACTACTTTGGAAGATGTGATTATCCCTACCAGCTTTAGAGAGGGATCTCTTTGTAAAATTTAGGTTTGCTTTATGTTAATTTTAGGCTAGTTATAAGTGTAGTAATTGTTTTGTTTGAAAGGTTTGGCTTATTTAGGTGTTATAATTCCTTTGGGCTATGAAGTCTATAGATTAAACTAGATTTTGTTGGGTTGTGTTATATTCTTTCCATATAGTTAACAAGGGGTTTGAGGGGTACCCGTAACCCCACTTTATGGGGTCCGGGGTAGCGCCCGGGAAAATTTTGGTTTTGGACCCTATGTTAGGTTGGGCGGACCCACCTATGGTTTTGTGCATGATTTTCGCACATTTTTTTTGGACGCGATGGCTTTCAGTCCATGGTTTTGGACGTGATGGTTTTTCGGTCCATGGTATTGGATGCTTCGGCATGTATAAATATGTATTGTAACATTGAAAGGAACATAATGAAAAATCAAGCTCGTAGTCTCGGTTTTGGGATCCAGTGGGAAATCTCTGTGTTTATGTGTTATGCTCTCGCATTTTTATTTTTCCTGTGATTTAGAATTCGTATGCAGGTAATTTCTGTACGGGGTTAAAACCTACATTTTGGTATCAGAGTTGTTTTGGCTTCAAGGGGACGCCTTTGTTGCTGAGGGGTTTCGCTCGGGCCTGTGGTAGACCCTGTTCAATGGGAGATCTGCGAGATCAATTCTAGTGGTGAAAGAAGATGGCGAGCAGCGAAAGATAGAGATTGAGAAGTTCAATGGTCAGAGTTTTGAGTTGTGGAAACTCAAGATGGAGGATCTGTTGGTGGATAAAGATCAGTGGATCGCGTAGATCCGGGTACTAAACCAACGGGAGTGACCAATGAAGAATGGAAGAAGTTGGATCGGAAGGCAAAGAGAACAATACGATTGTGTGTCTCAGATTCAGTATTGTTGAATATATCAGGGGAAACTACGGCGAAGGCTTTATGGGACAAGTTAGGGGCTTTGTACCAATCTAAGTCTCTGGTGAATAAACTGTTCCTGCGGAAAAAGCTGTATAACCTGAGGATGAAAGATGGAGACTCGGTGACAGAGCATCTGAATGCGTTTAATACTTTGGTAAGTCAGTTATTATCTGTTGATATTAAAATTTCAGATGAAGATAAGTGCATCAGTTTGTTGTGTTCTCTACCAGACTCGTGGGATAGTCTGGTTATTGCAATAGGTAGCAATGCAACTGTTTTGCAGTTTGATGAAATAGTCTCAGCCTTCCTGACGGAGGAGATGAGACGGAAAAATATGGACAACCAGAATGGTGATGCCTTGTCTGTACGAGGACGGTCCCAGAACAGAAACAAAAATAAGTCATCGAGTGGGAGATCTAAATCTAGAGGGAGATCTAAATCTCTAGGAAGACCTATAAAGGTGGTGTGCTGGAAATGCGGAAAGGAAGGGCACTTCAGAAGGGAGTGTAAACCTAAAGCTCCTGATAAAGGAAAGGGATCTGATGATGCTCCTTTGCAGAGGCGAAAACCACCTCAGATGAAGGTGGGGATGTGTACTTGGCTTCTCCAAGTACACATGTAGATCATGAGGCATGGTTGATTGACTCAGGTGCATCCTTTCACTTCACTCCCCATAGAGAGTGGTTCTGCGAGTATGAGAAATATGATGGTGGTGATGTCTTCTTGGGGGATGGTGAGAAGGCTAGAATCATTGGTCGTAGAAAAGTAAAGTTGAAGTTGCAAGGTGGAAGGGTTAGAACACTTCCGGGTGTTCTGCATATTCCTGCACTAGCCAGAAATCTGATTTCTGTAAGCAAGTTGGATGATGCAGGTGTAAAGACAGTGTTTGAGAAGGATAGCTGCAAGATGGTTCGAGGAGCACTGGTATTGATGCAGGGAGTTCGGATCGGAACTCTGTAAAAGCTACAAGGTAGCACTATTGTTGATGGGTGCAATAGTTCTTTGGTTCCTGAAAATGGAGCAAAAAATCTAGTGGTCTTTGGAGAGAAGACCATGCTGTGGCATCAAAGGCTTGGACATATTGGAGAGAAGGGCCTTCGAATACTTCATGGTAAAGTTATGGTAGAAGGTATGAGTAATAGTTCTCTGGATTT
>APFE030362955.1:0-15819 GCA_000404065.3 Pinus taeda | reverse complement strand
CAGATATTGCACATGCAGTGGGAGTATTGAGCAGGTTTATGTCAAAACCAGGGAAGGAGCACTAGACAGCAGTGAAGCGGGTTTTCAGGTATTTGTGTGGCACTAGTGATTATGGTTTGTGCTACCAAGTAAGACCAGGATTGGACAGAGTGTTGGATATTCATGGATTTTTTGATGCAAACTGGGCTGGAGATCTGGATCAGAGAAGATCTACAAGTGGGTATGTGTTTAACCTATTTGGAGGTGCAGTCAGTTGGATGAGTAAGAAACAATCTGTAGTGGCACTATCAACTAGAGAGGCAGAATACATGGCAGCCACTCATGCAAGCAAGGAAGCAGTTTGGTTGCAGAGATTGTGTTCAAGTATGGGGTTAGTACAGGGAGCTATAAGGATAGACTGTGACAACCAAAGAGAAATTTTCTTAGCAAAGAAACCTGCTTATCATTCAAAGACAAAGCACATTGATGTTCAGTATCACTTTGTGAGGGATATGATAGAAGACAAAAAGGTGTTGCTGGTAAAGGTGGACACTTTGAAGAATACTGCAGATGCATTAACAAAATCTGTTAGCTCTGAGAAGTTCTCTTGGTGTAGAGAAACAATGGGTGTTTCAGGGCTGGAAAAATGACTAAGCTCTCCTGTGGCCCCCTGTGGAAAGAAAACAACAAGTGGGAGATTGTTGGGTTGTGTTATATTCTTTCCACATAGTTGACAGGGGGTTTGAGGTGTACCCGTAACCCCACTTTATGGGGTCTGGGTTAGCGCCCCGAAAAATTTTGGTTTTGGACCCTATGTTAGGTTGGGCGGACCCACCTATGGTTTTGTGCATGATTTTCGCACATGTTTTTTGGACGTGATGGTTTTCGGTCCATTGTTTTGGACGTGATGGTTTTTCGTTCCATGGTATTGGATGCTTGGGCATGTATAAATATGTATTGTAACATTGAAAGGAACATAATGAAAAATCAAGCTGGTAGTCCCGGTTTTGGGATCTAGTGGGAAATCTCTGTGTTTTATATGTTATGCTCTCGCATTTTTATTTTTCCTATGATTTAGAATTTGTATGCAGGTAATTTCTGTACGGGGTTAAAACCTACAGATTTGGCATCAAACTTTTAGAGAAGTTTTCATAGGGCAAGCTAGGTTACACTATTTGGATCTTTTAAGACATTAAATGCATTGTGAAATAATAGAAGTGTAAGGCTCAATAGAAATTTAGTAGAAATTAAGAATTCCTTGATTTGACTCCAGTGGAAAACATGAAAATTATTAACAACCAAAATAGGGTTCTCTAAATTACAAATCTGACTCATCACAATTTCTGTTAAATAATTGAGATTTTAGAATAATACAGAAAGAAAAACAATGTTTAAACAAATGAACAATAGAAACACTTGACCATTTGGTACACCACGTGAATTTTGTGAGAGGTCCCTGTATTATTGATGCTCCAACACTTTGAATGTTACAATATGCAGAAGAAATGACATTCATAAATCAACATTTGTTACTTTAAACTATGAAGTATTTATACAAATTTTAAACTAAAATATCTTGAAAAATATCAATATTTGTTTACAAATATATCAAACCGTCTTACACAAATAGAACTAAAATATAGGACATTCAAAACTAATGAATCTACTTGGCACTATCTTTGTGGATTGTTGGTGACAAAGAAGAATAATTCGAATTTGGTAGAAACTCTTATTTGTTGAGGTGGCATCCAAGTCACTAACAGTCATTGAGCCTTTTCCTCCTGAAATTATTAAAAATATGGTCTTGTAATACCTTTGTATATCCCAAACCATAATAAATGATAGAAAATAGAGATATATGTTTGTGAATGGTGATGTTAGCAACAAAAACCACTTTCCATTTTTCAAAATGCATTTCCACCTGATCGAAAACCACATTTGAAACACTCATTGAAAACAGGAAAATTTGGGAAAATATACCTTCAAAGCTTCATCCGAATATCCCAAACAATAATAGTTGTTACAAAAAATAGAGAGGTTTTTGTGCATAAGGCTTTTATCCACAAAAACCTCTTTCAGTTTTTGAAAATTAATTCGCAGATGTTTGTAATCCATATTTTAATATATTGTACTATATGGGGCAAAAAAATAGCTTTACTTGGCCATGAAACAGACATATGACGTGGAGGTGAGTGGAGAAAACATTCCAAGTGGCAAGCAGTGAGTGGTATGGGATAGACAGTGAGGTCAAATGTTAATTTGGTAATGGACATGACCAGGTGTCAGGAAAGGAGTGGAGGGGAGCGCGTGGGAAGAGCTAGCAGGAAAGGAGGAGAAGGTTGGTGGATTTCGGAGGGATTATAAGGAGGTAAGTGGTATCGGCCGAGGGGGTGTGAAATGAGGGAAATATTCCACATAAGGATGGGGCTCGACGGAAGAAACAAAATTCTCAGACCCCCTAGTGATAAAGGTAGGATGGAGAGGGGGGGGGTAAAAAAAGATATGAGCCGTTGATTGAGATCAGTGGGGAATCTTGATGCTCTGACATCGACGTCCTTTAACCATATCAGACAAAACAACTTTCTCAATATGCACATTATTACAATTTATTTAATCACATTGAAATGATGTGATTAATTTAATCTAAACACAATTAATTATTCTTTAATGTTGCATTTCGACTTGCAAGAATATTTTTTTATTTTCTCAAGGTTTTGACCTTTTTGGAAATAATTTACAACATTGAATATTATTTACAATATCCAAAATATAATAGTCATCAACTATAATCAAGAAATCATATAAAAATTATAGGACCCTAACAGATGACTCAAAATGCTTTCAAATATTACCATATATTTAAACTATTCATGTAAATGTGTGTGTAGAATGACTGTGTAATTATGCTCTAAACTCAACTAAATTTTGTAGTCGCTAGAAATAGTTCAAAATTCATGAATCTTATTTTCTATTGTAGAATGTCAGAAGAAAGTAAAATTACACGAATAATTTATCACAACCATGAAGAAAAATGTTTGTACAAAACTATATTTCACTGTGTTAAATGCAAATGCATAAACCAGAATAGAATTGATATCTCACTTATTTGGAAATTTGATTCATCATTCACATTTAACATTCATAACAAGTTCTTGAGAGCAATTTTTTCAAATATGCATGAATAATCTTCAAATTTAGCTCATGTTTGTGTTAAATCTGAAATATATTTGGGATTCAAGGTTAAGGGAAAACGACTAGTCATTAAATTCATTTGTTAGCTTGCATTTCTACTGATCCTAAGTTGGAGCATTCATAACCCTTGGGTTTGATAGGAAAATTTGAAAATATGAAAATAGATGAAAAATGGAGAATATGTCTTACTTAATTTAAAGGAGCAATTAATAATTCCTTTAAATCAGCTATGATTTGGTGGGCAACTGAGCAATTAAGAATTTAGCCATTAGAAAACAAAGAATTTTAATATTTACCATTTCTTGTAAAACACTTGTAAGAAATATCATGAAAGTAAATATACTCTTCAAACTAACTTGATAGATCTCACAAAACCAAAATAGCCCATCATACTGATGCCAAAATTTATTTCAGTTAATGATTCTCATACAATTCTACACAATTCACATAACAAATATGGTTCACAACTCAAAGTGCCATGAAAATTGCATAAACTTGCATTTAATTGGCAGTAAACTTCAAAATATGAGATAGTTATGAAAAATACATGATAAGAAGATAAATATAACAAAAAAGTTATTACAGCACTCTTATTTAAGATAGCTTCAAGACTTCCCAACATTTCACCAAAAACTTTGGCATATTTTCTACAACGAAGATTTCTCCCTCCTATTAAATTTCAAAATGAAACCTATATATAGGCACTCAAGGACTTGGAGCCTACACTAAATCACTAGTGGTATTTCAAAAACCCCAAATATTTGTTACAAAATTGTCAACCATTAGAGGAAATTTCAACATAAATGTGTCCATGAAATTCTCATGTAATTTCCATGTCATGATATGTAAACCAATCAAGTCCTTTAAATTTAAAAATAGGTACATGTAAATATTTTTGAGGAAAAATAAGAAAAACTATTGTTATTAATTGTATTTTAGGCTTATGTCCTTATATGTTTACTCAATTTTCATGTGTAGACACTCACTAGATGTGGAATTAAACTCCACATCCAATAAATACCCATTATGCATACTTTTGAGAAGACCCACACTGATAAAAATTGAAGATATATTAAAAAGAGTGTTGAACATAGTAGACAACAAGTGTGCATTAGATAGCGAACAAGGTATAAGGTAGAGCACGCCATTTTGGCATGATCAAGCCATGAAATTTTGTACATTTGGAGTTTATTATTGAAAATATATTTATTGTTTCCATAGTTATGAGATGTGTTTATAATAAGGATGATGATATGTATTCAGTATGAATGGAAAAATTAAATAAATATATGTGATGTTGGTTAGGAATTATTGTGATATTCCTACAAGTCGTCTGGACACATAAGATTTGATGGATGGGAGTTTGAATACATAAGAATCTAGTGGAAATTGGCTACAAGAATATGAATTTCATGTATAAGTGTCAAAATTGTTTCTAAAATCAAGTTATTTGTTTTAACATGAATCAAGTTATATATATTGAAGATTGTGTTATTATTTGTATATCAAGTCAATATTATTGATTAATGTTGTAGGGATCAACCTTATAGCCTTTGTACTTTGTTGGTGAAATTATGATCGTAGGAAATCAAGTTTGCTAAGTTTTTTTTGCTTGGATCACCATTGTTGTGCTCTATTTTGAGAAATGATTTGAAAACATAGATGTAACAACAACTTTTTGATTCAAGATTGTATGAATATCCAGAAAAATTGTGTTGGAAATGGTGCATGGTCATCTTATGAAAATTGATGATGGAGGGTTTTTACATTAAAAAATTATCTTGAAATTATCAGTTATGTGATTCTAACACATTGGAAGAAGTAACCCTTTCATTCTTTAATCATTCAAGACCAAATTGGCTTGGAAGTGGAAAATATGACCTGAATGGAAATGTTGGAATGATTATTGGTTGAAATCATTGTGAATAATTGATCAGACTAAAGAAGTCAATCATAATATATGGTGGAGTGCCCAAATAACAATCAATTTGGTAGATACAAGGTCATGAGTATAGCATGAGTATTTTCATTAGGTGGAAACTAAAATGGATGAGAAAATAAATGTGAAACTATTGTTGAGTATAAAGTGTTGAGAACGTCAATGTTCCCCACTTAATGAGATCATTGGGAAAGGGTTCAAGAAGTGAAACTTTTAAATTAAATATCTTGCATCTATGAAGCATTGAGGTGATGTCTAATTAGTGAAGGATATCACTTTATAATAAAATAATATTTGACCAAGTAGGAGAGTTGTGGTCACTATGTAGAGTGCCTCGAAGATATTATTTGGTAAAATAAGGCCCTCATCATGTGTTTGTCAAAATACCAATTGAAAGAGGGATGTGTTAGAGGAATAGATGCATATTTAGGTTTTAATGAACAAATTAAAAGTATAGGAAAGAATTGGAGTAATTGGTGAATTGTAAATAGAGATATGATACCACTAAAAGAAGATTTGATAGTAAATCAAAGTAATTCTGGTAACGATTTATTTAAGATTCTTTAAAAAAAAAAAAATTCAGATATTACAGGAATAGGAAATTGCTACAATCAGAGTGTGAAAGTGAGAGTTTTATGGTATATGGAGAATAATTTCTAGCATTGATAATTACAACTTCTTCCTTCATAGCTTATTACTTTCCAAAGTGGCATATTCCAACAATATACTAGGGTGGGAAGTGATTTTATAATCTTAGGGTATAGATGGATGCTCAAAATATTCAATACAAGCCTATGGAAACACAAAAAAATTATGATTTATTTCTCTCAAATAACTTGGGAATTCTAAAAGCAACAAAATTTTAAATCCTACTATGTTATCATTCAAGTAGAAAACCACAAATTCATTTAAATGCTTATGTATGAGGTGTCACGGTGTCAAACGATGCATCCATGGTTGCATCAATCTTGGGAGAAATAAGATCTTCCCACCTCACTGATAAAATATCCTTTTTAAGCATCAATAGATGCCAAAAGAACAAAGTTCAAAGGAAGCAATTTAAAGTTATTTTTATTGATTTTTTGTCAATTTTACAATGAAATCTATTATCATTGACTTAGTACTAGTCTAAAAAACTACTAACCTAATCATTATGATTGTTAACGAGAGGAGCTATGGTAGTTATGAGCTTCAAGATTAGGAAACTTTACTAGGATGGTTGGATGGGTTGATCTCAGTTTGATTTCCTTCATGTAAGTATTTTTTTCTTTCAATACTTGCACCCACCATGACTCTAGTTTCTCTTATATCTTCCAAGCCAATGTGGCTTCAATGATTTGATTCAATAATATGGGATTTTGAATACCAAGCCTTCCATGAAGATTTGGAGCGTGCACATTAGCCCATATAACTAGGTGGAAATTCTTAGTATATGATTTGCCTCGTTCCCAAAGGAATATTCTAATATAGAATCGAAGACGACAAAGAACATTTTGCAAATCAAGGAGTGCCAAAAATTTCTATATGATAAAAATGTTTTAATGAGAATAATACGCATAGCCATATTTAGCCATCTGGCTCCCCATGAATATATATTTCTTTTCATTTTCACAAGGGTGTCTTTCTAAGCTTGGGGAGAATGGTGTTTGAAACAAATGGGGATCCCCAAATACTTATATTCTTTCCAGGTGCCCAAGGCCTGAAGCCAAAAATATGTCAAATTTTCTCTTGTTTGGCACTAGATATGTTCCAAGAAAAGATTTGGGATTTGGAACCATTGGCTAAACCCCGAGAGATTGTAATAAATTTGTCCATAACCAATGTGAATCATTTAGAAATGGCTAGAGAAGCTCCGATCAAAAGGACAGTATTGTCAATGAACTGTGAGCACTTGGCACTTTTGACATTTGGAGCATATCTAATACAAGGAGGGTGTGTTGTAAATAATACTGAGAGGTGGGGTGAATTAGTATTATCAAATCAATGATTTAATTTCCCAAACAGATTTGTATATGCTACTTAATCTAAGTGAACTAGCGTGTATACGTGACTGTACTTAAAGCAACTAGCGTATATGCAGAGAACTTTTGATTTACCCAATTTATCATGCATTGAACTTTAACCAGTATATCAAAGATTTATTAGATAGTGCAGTATAAGTAGAATAAAGAATCACACATAAGCAACAAACATTAACACCAATATATAAGGTGGAAACCCAATGTGGGTGAAAACCACCTACTGTTGTTGTCTCTGTCTTCTTTTGATAATAAAAAAATCTGTTTATAATATTGTACTGGTGCAGACTTATACCAATACGCAAGCCTCTACCTGTAGAAGGTTACAACATTCTCTCATTCTCCAGCTTCTATTAGAAGGGGGCTAAAACCCCCTAGATCTTGTACTAAATGATACATTTAGTAGTATGTAGGCGATGACCTACAGAAGGCTACGATGTTCTTTCTTCCTCCAAGGACCACGTTTCATAAATTTTTAGACTGGATCCATCAACAACATCATAACTTCAATTCAATCATCAAATAGAGCTACATCAACCAATCACTAAGACTCAATCATCACTTTCTGAATCAACCACAACTGAATCAATCAATCACTTTGACAACCCATCATTAAATCACAATCAATCTGATCATTCAGAATACTGTCACTAGAATACAATAACCAGAACCTAAACCAGATCCCAGAACTCTGCAAAAGAAAACGAAAACAATTGAAACATACTTTATAAGGTATACGCTACTTCCATGTGTCGAACCTGCATGTATACGCACTTTTCTCAAATACAACCAGCATATACATCTGAAAATATTAATGCATAATTCTTCATCTATTCCAGACCTCAGTTATACCCAGATCATAATATCTATAAAATAACACATTCGTCAGTATTCAGATCTAGACTATACATGATCAAACCACATAATGATAATTCATTTCAAGCCTTAAGATCCCGATCCATCATTAGATATTATCCTTCACCAACCGCTAAGGTTCATCCTTGGTTCATATCAAGCACAACACCATAAGCCAATAACCTGCATAGTAGATCTCACACTTCATCAAATATTCGATACTTTCACACCTAGCCTATATGATCTTCTCCTCCTTTTATAGTTTTAGGACTTTCTCAATACCATGGACCAAAACTACTTAGGACCAATACCTTGGACCAAGCACCTAGCGTCAATACCTCGGACCAGATACCTTGGACCAATACCATAGATCAAAATACCATGGACCAAGTACCTTGGACCAATACCATAGATCAAAATACCATCGACCAAATACCTTGGACCAAGAAATTCGCTTTCCAAGGTATACACAGTTTTCCTTCTGTGAAAGTGCATGTGTACGTATACACTAATTGTGGTTAGTGAACCTACGTGTATATGAAGCTTGGTCAAGGTGAACCTGTGTATACCTCTCTTTCTTCATTCTGTGACTTCTGATGTATAATTCTTTGATGTTAACCTGTTGTACTATAATCTTTCATCTAAGTGAGTTGCCATCAAGGAAAAAAATTGTATCATAATGCCAACAATCTCCCCCTTTGGACTTCATGGAAACAACAACACCAAGTCACTCTCCCCCTTTGACATCAAGGGAAAACGGTCATGCTCCCCTTGAGTACATGATGGATTCTTTGATATGCTGAAATGTATTGATTGAGCTCCCATGATTGAGTCCATGCTCCCCCTGAGCACAAGCAAAGTCTTCAAAAATATTTTCTAAAAGAATAACATGACTCTATACATACATCACCAATGACTCATACATACATCCATCTCCTAATCAAGTGGGGACATACCAAATTTGACTCATCCACCCAACCAAGTGGGGATATACCAATTGTTTATACATGACAAAGACAAGAAATATTACATCATCCATCCCATGTAAAGTGGGGATATAAATTACATCATTTGTCCAAGAGGACCCATTCAAATGTATGAGAATACATATCACACCCTAGACTTTTACATGACTTGAGCAGCTAATGGTATAAATATCTGAAGCCATAGCTGGACTCAGCAACCATAATGCCAACAATGTTGAATGTACGTGAAGGCTAATGCTCCCCCTCAACCTGTGCCACCTGTTCCTTTTTAACAGGTCAAAGATAAAGGCATCTTTGTTAGTAAGATAAAATTAATGAATAGAGAATATCATCAATATCAACCAGAGTACCCATATGAGAGCCTGTCCCATTGTTTTTCTTGCCTGAAAAACATATATGCTCCTTGACCCACAGAAACCTACATGTGTATGTGACTTCACTTTAGGAAACATGCGTATAATCAGCTTTCTCTGAAAATTTTGATTAAATAGTAGGATGATGCAACAACTACTCCCAACTTTGATTTGAGATATTCAAATATCTCTCCAGGTGGTGGTTTAGTGAATATTTCAGCGACGTATTATTTGGAGGGAACATATTCCAACTTGACCTTTTATTCAAGCACTCGTTTACGTAGAAAATGGTATTTGATGGTGTAGGTTTTAACCCATACAGAAATTACTTGCATACAAATTCTAAAACACATAAAATAAACAATGCGAGAGCATAACACATAAAACACACATATATAGAGATTTTACCCTAGATCCTAAAACCGGGACTACCAAATTCATTTTTCATTATGTTCCTTTCAATGTTATAATACATATTTGTATATGTTGAAGCGTCCAATATCATGGACCGAAAAACCATCGCGTTCAATACCATGGACCGAAAACCATCGAATCCAAAAAAACATGTGCAAAAATCATGCACAAAACCATAGGTGGGTCCGCCCAACCTAACATATGCTCCAAAAACAAAATTTTCTGAGGCACTGCCCCAAACCCCATAAATTGGGGTTACTGGTACACCTAAAACCCCCTGTGACCCCCCCCCCTGCTACACAATCGACGCAATGAAGGGGGTGCTCTATCCCCCCTCTTACCCCTCGGTTAACTACATGGGCTAGTCGTGGAAAGAATATAACACAATCCAACATTCTCTCACTTGTTGTTTTCTTTCCATAGAGGACCACAAGAGAGCTTAGTCATTTTTCTAGCCCTGAAAATCCCATTGTTTCTCTACACCAAGAGTACTTCTCAGAGCTCACAGATTTTGTCAATGCATCTACAGTATTCTTCAAAGTGTCCACCTTTACCAGCAACACCTTTTTGTCTTCTATCATATCCCTAAAAAAGTGATACTAAACATCAATGTTCTTTGTCTTTGAATGATATCCAGGGTTCTTTGCCAAGAAAATTGCAATTGGCTATCACAGTCTATCCTTATAGCTTTCTATACTAACCCCATACTTGAACACAATCTCTGCAACCAAACTACTTCCTTTTGCATGAGTGGCTGCCATGTATTCCACCTCTATAGTTGATAGTGCCACTATAGATTGTTTCTTATTCATCCAACTGACTGCACCTCCAAATAGGTTAAACACATACCCACTTGTAGACCTTCTCTAATCCAGATCTCCAGCCTAGTCTGCATCAAAAAAGCCATGAATATCCAACACTTTGTCCAATCCTAGTCTTCCTTGGTAGCACAAACCATAATCACTAGTGCCACGCAAATACCTGAAAACCCACTTCATTGTTTTCCAATGCTCCTTCCTTGGTTTTGACATAAACCTACTCAATACTCCCATTGCATGTGCAATGTCTTGTCTGCTATAAACAATTGCATACATCAAGCTACTGATTGCACTTGCATATGGAACACGGGACATGCTCTCTACCTCTTCTTGTGTCTGGGGTAGTGTTCAACAGATAACCTCACATCTACAGGAATAGGAACCTTCACCGGTTTACTATCTTGTATATTAAACCTCTGTAGTATTGTCACCACTTACTTCCTCTAGTTTAACTAGAGCTTCCTCTTTATATAGTCTCTTTTAATTTCCATGCCAAAAATATAGTTTGCAGCACCAGGATCTTTCATGTCGAATTTGGAGGACAATTGGGTCTTCAAATCCTGGATAATTTCTTTGTCATTTCCAACTAGCAACATATCATCCACATACAAGACCAAATAAATAACATGGTCAACAATTAATCTAAAATACACACAGTGATCTTCTTTGCTTCTGGTGAAGCCAAATCCCCATATAAATGTATCAAATTTTTGATACATGATTGTTGTGTGTGGAGCATGATTGTTCAGAGGTCTTTGTTTCAGCCGGATGTATAACCCAGGAAGTTTGTACACCCCTCCACGCAGGGGGTGCGGGGCAGACTTGTCCCCCCCGCAAAGGTCCAGGGGGGCCGATCCCCCCCAGTTGGGGGGTCCGGGGGCCAGCAGTCCCCCTGTGGGGGCTTGGGGGAAGCACCCCTGAAGCTACAAACAGATGTAAATTTGCCTTGTAAAAGTATAGTAATTTCTATTCAATCTGGGTCGTTCATTAGGCAGATGATCTGACGGTAGAACTTATGTTTAGTTTAGGGTTTTTTTCCCTAGAGGAAACCCCTTTCTTTGTACGAGGGTATTGTATTTGAGGCTGTGATAGATGTGTATTCTAGGTGTGTGAGCGGAAAATAGAGAGGTGAGGCTGTGAGAGAAAAAAGAGGATATTACAGTGGATTTGTTGTAGGTTGTGTCTCTTCATTTTTCTAGATAATAGAAAGGAAAGACTGGTTGTTCGGGGTGGACATAGCCCAAACTGGATGAACCACGTATATCTATGTCTCTCTTGTTTTATGCATTTTCTGTGTTTATATTTCTACCATATTTTATGTGTTCCATTGCTCCGTAATATATAATTTTCTAACAACTGGTATCAGAGCCGAAGGTCTATTTGGTTGATAAACTCACAGGAAAGAAGGGTTCCTTGTTCGAGTGGGAGCAATGGCAGAAGATGGTAAGTTTAGGGTCGAGAAATTTAACGGCCAAAATTTCTCATTGTGGAAGATGCAGATGGAAGATTATCTATCTCAGAAAGGTCTATACCTACCATTGGGCGGAAAAGCAAAGAAGCCGACGGATATGGAAGATGAATAATGGAACCTTCTCGATAGAAAGGCACTCGAAACAATACAGTTGTGCCTTGCAACGTTGGTCTCCTTCAACATTTCAAAGGAAACAACGACAGAGGGTTTGATTAAGGCATTGGAGAAACTATATAAAAAACCCTCGGCCTCAAACAAGGTATTTCTTATGAAACGATTATTTAATATGAAGATTTCGGAAGGTGGATCTGTTGCAGATTATTTAAATGATTTTAATACTGTTGCAAGTCAGTTATGTTCTGTAGGGGTAAACTTTGATGATGAAGTTAGAGCTCTATTATTCTTGTGCTCATTGTCAGAAAGTTGGAATGGTTTAGTAATGGCCATTAGGAACTCTGTGTCTGGATCTAGTACTTTAAAGTTTTATGGTGTTGTCGGTGCTATCCTTTGCGAGGAAATGCGAAGGAAAAGCTCCGGTGAGACATCAGGAAATGCTTTGAGTGCAGAGTCTAGGGGAAGAAAAATGGAAAGAAGAAAGAGCTCAGGATATCGCAGTAAATCAAGGAAAGGCAGATCCAAGTCCAGCTCGGGGATAGTGTGTTGGAAATGCGGAAAGAAAGGACACCTAAAGAAAGACTGTAGATATCGGAAGGGAAACTAAGGAGATTCATAGAAAGAAAACAATCATGAAGCAAATGTGACAATTGAGGTGTTACAAGATGCTTTTATTCTTTCTTTAGAAAATATTACTGATTCCTGGGTGGTAGATTCAGGGGCCTCATTCCATGCCACACCTGATAAGAAATACTTTCATGACTATGTTCAAGGAGATTTTGGACAAGTTCGTTTGGGTGATGATAAACCCTGTAAAATTGTTGGAATGGGTAAGGTTCTTGTAAAACAGCACAATGGAAACCAATGGCTACTAAAGGAGGTAAGGCATGTTCCAGATCTAAAGAAAAATTTGATTTCAACAGGGCAGTTAGGCGGTGAAGGTTGTGTGACAACTTTCACAGATAAAGCTTGGAAGATCACCAAAGGAGCCCTGGTAATATCAAAAGGAGAAAAGGTTGGTACATTGTATTTATGCAATGGTATTTCTAACTCGGTTAATGCTTTAACTTCTAAAGGAGTAGATGCAGCATTATGGCATCATAGGCTTGGACACATGAGTGAAAAAGGGATGAAGATTCTTCACTCAAGGAATTTGTTTCCGGGTTTAAAGAATGTTGATTTGGACTTCTGTGAGAATTGCATATATGGAAAACAGAAGAGTCAGATTTCTCAGAGTTGGGAAAGAAAAGAAGAATGAAAAATTAGAGCTTGTGCATACAGATGTATGGGGATCTGCTCAGGTATCATCTCTCGGTGGCTCTCGTTATTATGTTACTTTTATTGATGATGCAACTAGAAAAACTTGGATTTCTTGTATTAAGAATAAATCTGATGTATTTGATACTTTCAAGAAATGGAAAGCTTTGGTTGAGATTGAGACATGAAAGAAATTGAAGTGTCTTAGATCAGACAATGGAGGTGAATATTGCAGCAAAGAGTTTGATAGGTACTATTTAGAGCATGGAATTCGCAGAGAGAAGACAGTTCCAAGAACACCAAAAGAGAATGGTGTGTCAGAAAGGATGAACAGGACAATCATGGAGCGTGCAAGGTGCATGAGATTGCATGCAGAATTGCCTTTACAGTTTTGGGCAGATGTTGTAGATACTGTTGTTTATCTAATAAACAAAGGGCCTTCAAGTTCCTTGGATGGTGGTGTTCTGGAGGAAGCATGGACAGGTAAAAAGGTAAACTACTATTTTATAAAGCCTTTTGGTTGTGAGGCCTTTGTCCATATTGATAAAGACAATAGAACAAAGCTTGAGGCAAAGTCAAAGAAATGTACCTTTATTGGATATGGTGTTAGTGATTTTGGTTATCGCTTATATGATTATGAAAATCACAAAATCATTAGGAGAAGAGATGTAATATTCAATGAAAAGGTCTTGTATAAGAATCAGTTGCAGGAAAAAGAAAACAAGGAATACATAGTTCTTGATGAAATCACTGAAAAAGTAAAGGTGCCTGAAAATAATAATAATCAACAACCACAACAGAAACAGGCACCACAAACACCTGAAAGCGGTGTTAGAAGATCTACCAGGATAAGTAGACCCCCTGCACTCTCCTTCATTATAGTATTTATTGTTGACTGATTCTGGTGAACCCGAATGTTATGAAGAAGAAATGTAGGTTGAAAGCAGGAAGAAGTTGGAGGTAGCCATGGAAGAAGAGATGGACTCCTTAAAGCATAACCAGACTTGGGACTCAGTCAGGTTGCCTGCAGGTAAAACTACATTACAGAATAAATGGGTTTATAGGCTGAAGGAAGAAGATGGAGGAAAACAGAGGTACAAAGCTAGACTTGTGGTAAAGGGGTTTGCACAGAAGAAAGGTAATGATTTTGATGAAATATTTTCTCCTGTTATTAAAATGACTTCAATCAGAACTATTTTAAGTCTAGTGGCAGTTGAAGATTTGCATCTTGAGCAGTTAGATGTAAAGACAGCCTTTCTCCATGGGGATTTGGAGGAAGAGATATATATGCAGCAGCCAAAAGGATATGAAGTGAAAGGGAAGGAGAAACTTGTGTGTAGGTTGAAGAAGAGCTTGTATGGCTTAAAACAGGCTCCAAGAGTGGTATCTAAAATTTGATAAGTTTATGTCTGAACAAGGTTATACTAGATGTCACTCTGATCATTGTGTTTATCTGGAAAAGCAAAATGATGGCAGCTATATTATATTGTTATTGTATGTAGATGACATGCTTGTTGCAGGATCTAACATGCAGGAAATAAATGTGCTCAAAAGAAAATTGGCAAATTCATTTGCAATGAAGGATTTGGGAACTGCAAAACAAATCCTTGGTATGAGAATAACTAGAGACAGGAAAAAACGTAAAATAACATTGTCTCAGAATGAGTACATACAAAAGGTGTTGAAAAGATTTAACATGCACAATGCAAAACCAATTAGTACACCTTTTTCTAGCCATTTCAAACTTAGCAAGGAAATGTGCCCAAAGACCTAAGAGGACATGGATTATATGTCTAAAGTTCCATATGCATCAGCAGTTGGAAGCTTAATGTATGCAATGTTCTGCACAAGGCCTGATATTGGACATGCAGTGGGAGTTGTAAACGGGTACATGAACAATCTAGGAAAGAAACATTGGATAGTAGTGAAATGGATTCTCAGATATTTGAAAGGTACCACAAATCAACCATTATGCTTTGGTGGTTCAAAAATTTCCCTACAGGGATATGTTGATGCAGATATGGCAGGTGACAGAGATAACAGGAGGAGCACGACAGGATATGCATTTAATGTTGGAGGAACAGCTATCAGTTGGGTTTCAAAAATCCAAAGTGTTGTTGCACTTTCAACAACAGAAGCAGAGTATGTTGCTGCTATAGAGGCTAGTAAAGAAATGATTTGGTTACAAAGGTTTATGGGTGAATTCGATAAAGAGCATGATATGGGCACGTTATACAGTGAGAGCCAAAGTGCCATTCATCTTGCAAAGAACTCAGCATTTCATTCCAAGACTAAACACATATAGCTAAAGTACCATTTCATATGATCAGTGTTGGAAGATGGAGAGTTGAAGCTGGAAAAGATACACACTAGCCAGAATCTTGCAGATATGCTAACAAAAGTTGTAACCAGGGAGAAACTGA
>APFE030362951.1:0-15894 GCA_000404065.3 Pinus taeda | reverse complement strand
ATATTAATGATAGAAATGGTTGATGTATGGACTACATGTATGACTCACTTAGTGATGGACTATCTAGTACGTAACTTATCAAATTATTTTGGTTCATATATATAGCTCGAGTGGGTATGCTTTATTTAAATGAATGACTTAGCGAGAATTCCTAGATTGACACATGGATACTAGACTTAGTAATGTGATGATTATATGTCTTGTTGTTATATAAATGCATGAATAAGAACTAAACCCACAGGGGAAAAGAACTATGTGATAGCCATGAGACATCTCATGAGGAAGGTATAATGTACATTATTTTACTTCATTTGGTATCCACTTGATATACACTCTTATGACACGAGAAAATGCAAATGACAGGTGACAAGACGACCTGACTGGATTATTCGATGACAAGTCCAACCAGCTCTGTAGTGTGGTCCGTGTTAGGGCATTGACCCTAGTTCTGAAGGAGGGGTGGAGGCATTTCCCACCGTGTATCCTCCAAAACCTGGAATCGTGGGAGGGCAGTGGTGGACACGCTCCCCTAGATGTGTGATGACGATTGCCAATTGCCTGTTAGGGAAGTTAGGTTGATATATTCGACGCTTCCACCATGTCGGTTTTATCAGTGGTTAGTATGGCCGTTGCCACTAATAAAGCAGCAGAGGACGGATAGGGTGGGGACGGAAGTAGGTCAAGATGGATAGGAGGATATAGATCAATTGGAGACTCTTGATGGGAAGAAATGTCATTGTCGGACTTATCCGATTTCATTGATATAACTCTCTCCGGTTGCTATGCTTTCAAACTCCTTGCATCTTTTCATTCTAACTTCGGGACGAAGTTTTCTGAAGGAGGGGTGTATGTAATGCCCCACTTAAATCTTATTCTACAAATTTTGTTAATGTTTACATTATCTAAAAATATTTAGAAATATAGGTCTAATATAAATTCATGATTTCATTATTTAAATTCTCCACTTACCTTCTCAAATTGAATATTGGGTAGAATTTGGTCTCCTTCCATTATTTCAAAATGTATGTATTCATTTCACATTCCCCCATGTACCCTCACATTTATTAAAGAGAAGACATGGTCCTCTCCATGTATTTACATTTCACATTCCCCATGTACCCTCACATTTACTTGGGAGAAGACATAGTCCTCTCCAACTCATTATCAATATATATATTCATTTCATATTACCCAATGTACCCTCACATTTATTAAGGAGAAGGCATGGTCCTCTCCATGTAATTAAATTTCACATTCCCCCATGTACCCTCACCTTTTCTTGGGAGAAGACATAGTCCTCTCCAACTCATTATATATATATATATATTCATTTCACACTACCCAATGTACCCTCACATTTATTAAGGAGTGGACATGGTCCTCTCCATGTAATTACATCTCACATTTCCAAATGTACTTGGGAGAAGAGAAGTCAACCATAGGGATGGGTGAGGAGTGAATGACATTAATGAGAGGTGGTTGAGATGGAGAAGGGAAGGAGGGTATAAAAAGGGAAGGGATAAGAGAGAAGGGGAGAGTTTTGGGAGGTTTTGCTCATGATTGTGGGGGGGTTGGTTGTGATTGTTTGGACTTGTTATGATTTTGGGGAGACCTTGGAAACCTATGGAGGTTTCTTGGGTTTGAGAGGAGGAGAGTATTGTTATATGGTTTGCACATTCTCTTTTAGGACACATATATCTGGTTGACTTGGCCGAGGGCTAGGGAACCTGTGGAGGTTTCCTGGGCTAGGAATTTGTTTCCTAGTTGGCTGGGTGGTAAATCCGGTTGGGTCGGTGAGAAGGAGCTGTCAGCTGGAGCTATCTGACAAAGGTATCATCATCAACCGCCGGAGCAGGTATTTCTCCATGAACTACTCTTATCAAGTTGATATCAATGGAATGCTCATCTTAATTTATATTGTTTATGATAAAATGATTAGATGTTAAATGTTTAAAATTTTGCGAGAAGGTCAGGAAGCTTCTTTTATTACTTGCAAATCAACAGTATAATAGATCTGTTAGTGTATAATAGAATAAGGCTCTAATAATAGGAATCGGGTTCTTACACTATTTATACAATCCCATGGTCCTTGGACCATGGGTAGGCTGAAATTACATTCAAACTTAGGGCAGACAGCCCTATGACTCTAGCATACATTTTGCACCCGCATTTCGCGGAGCTTTTACAATAATTTTACTCAAAACTTGGGCTTTGAGCCCCAAAACATGCTATGGGGGGATTCCATGCCCAACAGGCCCCCAACACAAACATCATGACTCGCCCTCAAGTCACTCGGTCAGCGCGGTGATCATAGCACGGAGTCCCTCCAGCTAGTCCCTGACGGTCTTGATGTCTACAGCGCACTGAGCTGCTGCTTGCTGAACCTATTGCATTCTCTTTTCTGAGACCTCTGTTTTCGGCATGCTACCTTGCATCTATGCATGCATCCATTGAATCTACGTGATATTTCCTTCAATATCTGTCGTGATTGTGAAGGCTTCATCAATCCATGGTTGGACGTGTGCTTTGAGAACTGCTTCCTTGTGGCGTGCCGCATCCACCTGCTCCTTTAACACCTTGGATTGATGCATCCTTGCAAGCTTCTGAGTGAGGACTACTATCTGCACAGTCCCTCTGATGTTGTCATACTACTGCTGGAGTTCGTGTGCCTCTGTCTCTAGCCGCTGGATATTGGGATCCTCCTACAAAGTCGTGAGGACCTCCAGTGCCTGTTCCAACATATTCGTACATTCGCGCACTACACCTCCAATATCTTCCATCCCTACTGTAAGAGTACTGGTGCGTTGTTCTCTAATTTCTGGGGGAGTGGAAGGCCACACCTTCAACCGCAGCTCGGCGAAATGGAGATTCAACTCCAGTTGCACCCTTGTTGTCTCTTCTCACGCGTTGCGGACTCCACTTGCCAAACTGTGGATCTACACCTCTGCCGGTAGATCTGCAGATATGGCCAACTCCGAGACGCATCGTCAAGTGTCATCAACCATCTGCATCAATTGTTGGTTTTGCAACACCAACTCATTGCGCTACAAGTTAAGTTTTTCTATGTTAATCTTCTGCTCGCTCAGAACCTGGATCGTATAGCTCTCCCTGGTGCAGACCTCTACTGTTATGCCATCCTAGAGCTGATATAGTGTTTCCCGGGGAAGGGCAGCCAAATTAAGGCCCAGGCCTTTCATCATGTTAAACATCATCCAATCCATCGTGTTGGACGACACTAGTGCTCCCTCTAGCAATACTATCATATTTTCCATCTTTGTGCACAACATTTGCTCTGTAGATGAAGTTCCTGCTGCAACATGGGTAGACAGGGTACCTTCCTGAGGGGCCCACACCTGTGGCTCATGCAGCTGTGCCCTGAGGGCCCCCAACACAGTCCGATGCTCTGTCATAAATTTTTGAAGCACTTCACTAGTGACATCGCGAACCGTCTCGCCGATGTCATGCAGATCACCTTCAGTTAAGGTGATCCGGTCAATGGCCAGCTTCGAAGCCTTGACCTTCTTCGTTGGACCTGATCTCTTTGTGATGCACAACCGTTTGAGCTATGTAGATGTTGTCCCTAGGACCGTGCTCCCTTCTGCTCTTTTTGTGTCCTCTACCTCCTACCCTGAGGACGTTGCTTGGCCCTCGTCTGCCTATGTTGTTGCTGCCTCTGTTGCCTGTGCTGCTACTGCTGTTTCTATTACCTTCTTTTTTTCCACAGCCTTTTGTGCTGCTTTGCACACTGCCCTTACCTCAGCTGCCGCTTTGTCGTTCTTACTTTTCTCGGCCAGTTGGGTGATGCACAACTTGGTATCATCCTTCTTTTTCTATGCTGCCACTTTCTCCAGTTCCACCAAATCAGGGGTGCACCACTCAGGAGGCCATGTCTCTAATACAATAAAGATTGTGTCGTTAGTGGCTACAAATGGTAGCTTTTTCCACTGCTTCGCTAGATCCTTTCGCGCCCTGATTTAGCTATTGTGCATGTCAGCTTTGAAGTCTACAAAACTCTGCAGGCTATTGTGCACTGTAGGTGACAGGCGTGGCCTCCTGTTGATCCACATTTGGATGCTCACCTCCATGAGCACCCAGAAAATTTATGTATCGTGAATCCGTTTCACGTCCTTGGTGGCCGAGAGTGAAGCGTACTTCGCGGCCTCTGGTAAGTCTCGGTCAATCTTAGGAAACTGACTATCCTCCAACAGTTCTCCCGCTACCAGCAATATGGATAACAAAAACCACGAGTAGTGGAAGGTCTTACCCTACTCCTGGGCTTCGTGAAAGTTTATCGAAAATTCCGCGTAGAGAAATTTGGCCCAGTTGAACTAGACCCCCTCCGTAAACTACTCGGCTAGCGTGATCATTGGTGCTGGTACCTCATCGGCGCGGCATTTTCTCATAACTTTACCGGCCATAAGTTGAGTTGCTACATGCACCCCCTTGTCCTTGATGCTGGTGATGGCGTAAACCGTCTTCTTTTTCTCCAGCTTATAATTTTCCTTCATGGATTCTGTGAGAGCCAAATCGCTACTTTTTCCGGCTATAGTCATGGGGTCCTCTCCCTTACAGGGGAGTTGAGAAATACAATGGATGAGGTCTGTCATGATGGGAATAGGATCCTCTAGCCATAGATACCCATCTTGCACCAAGAAGAGTAGCTATCTGATGATGAAAATGGTGGTGGGCATGCGGTGGAAATGTGGTATCCATAATAAGTGCAAAAACCCAACCTCTTCCACACCCGGCAGCCATTTTTGCGCTTCTAACATGATCACCGCCCCCTCAGTATTCTACTTCATTAGATTCACCATCTATAGGTGCTGGAACTTTTCACGGTCAGCGAGGTCCCAGTCTTCAAATTTCATGGTGGGCATGCAGCCTAGGTGCGTGCCCTCAAATACAATGCCATTGGGGAGGAGCCGGGTCTGGAGTGAACTCTTCGTTGCATCCATATCTTTCGGTACTTTGGTCTTCCCTTTCTATAGTGGGACATACAAAGGCAGTTTTGCTGCAGATCACAACGATTGGACATCCTCTTCCATGTCTTCTTCTTCTTCTTCTTCCATGGCGATCAGGGCTTGCAAGTCTTCTTCCTCATTTGTTTCAATTGTGACTACCTTCCCCCTTTCTTCCATTGATAATTTGTTGTGCCGTGGATTCCTCGGGGATATGCGTACTAGACCCATTACCTGTTTATCCTTCTTCAGCCATGGCGTCTGCGGTGAATTGGGGATTTCTGTTACCACCCTAGTGCTCTCGGGAACATCATGTACCATGGGGGTCTGCACAGCCTCACCGGTGGTTCCCTCTTCAATTCCCAACCCATCCTTAGTGGCCATCATCATCTCTACACTGTATTCTATCTCTCACGATCCTAGGGGCTCAATTATCGCTCGGCTCTCAACACTCTGTGCTCTTCTCAAGAGCTCAATTCTAAAATGATCAAGGGTTGTTTGCTGGCTAGCTCTTTGAGTTTTATAGCGCCTTTTGAATTCAAATTCAACCGTTCCCCCAATTCTGTTCCATTAATGCTTTCTTGGTGGCAGATTTTCCCAAATCTTGCCCATAACTGAACCCAGTGACATTCTGATTCTGCGCACATTTCCAATATCGCGCAGCTCCTAGGTACAACATTTTATAGTCCCACGCTCCATTTCAACTACCTAGAGCGCTAAGATTCTCCTTCCTATGGCTAGTCAAGTGGTCACACCACCTGTGCGGAGCTCCATCCCATCCCCTAGCATGGTTCATGTAGAATCCTCATATGTCATTGTGGTGATCACCACCACGTTCTACTATTTGCAATGCGATACCCTGGCTACTGTGTTTAGCGATATGTGGTCCCAGCCACGGAAGCAGACTAACCAATTCTCGACGATAGTCCTCCAATTCGTCAATATGATCAGACGCACCTTGCTTTTCCATCTTTGGTTTATCGATGAGAAATGCTTCCTTTATTTCATCTTCCAACCTCTTGTTCTCTGCATTCATTGAAGCGCTTTTCTCCCTTAGCTGTACCCGGTCTTTTTCAAGTTCATGAAGTCGAAAGTTTCCCCGTCGAATTTCTTCCTGAAGTCCTTTATGTTCTGCTTCACATAGCTGTTTGATTTCTTCATTCTGATCTGCGTGGATCGTTGTATCTACAGGTGCTATTATGCGTGAACTTAGCTTCGCATGCTCCTCAGAGATTACAACCTTTGCTTTATACTTCAGCTTCAGAATTTCTCTCATGGTTAGAGTTTTTCACATAGTCCTATAGGCTCATCAAACTGCTAGTACGCGCAGGTCCTAGTTAGTGCGTTTCACATGGTGGACCCTGTTCAACACTTCACACACCTTGTCAAAGGCTTCCCCAAGGATAATATTTGGTGCGCTTCATCGTTTCTACTTCTTCTTATTTTCCTATTTTCGATCGCGAGAGCAGTGTGCATCTGTGTGGGTTGTATACCATACATCTGTATCCATCTGGAAAGGTGGGTGCACAGGATGTTTTTCTCATCATGCCCGACTTCCAGTCGCATCTAAGGCTTCCCAAAGCGTAGGTGCATCATCCTTCTGTAGTTGTGCCAATCCTCAAAACTTATTTGATGCGTACCCCACCACCTTGCAAGCATAGCACACAGTGCCCATTTCAGAGCATCAAACCGCTATTGTTCTGGCACTTCGCTTTCAAATTTGTTCAATAATTCATCCACGGATGTCAACCCATCATACACGGTAGATCCCTTGCCTCTATTTCTACACATCGTAATGATCTTATCATCATGTTGCAATTTAGAGTGGTTACCTCATGTAACTGGTTCTGCCATAGTTCTACTTCTTCGTCTGAATCCGAAGTGTAGGAGCTATCACACTCTCATGAGATCCTACCATCTACTATTGGCTTCACCCAATCTTGCTCTCATGTGGTTATCTTGTAGATACATTCGATATCATCATCACTATCTTTGTCGTGCACCGATTTTGTGTAGCACGCTCCTTCCACGGGGTCTAAAGGTACCACTATGCGCAGTGACGTTTTTTCAAAAATAATCTTGCTTTTCATATTTATCACTCTGTTCATATTAGCGGCCCAATATATTCCTAGTAGCACATGATAGGGATTGCTGTCATCGACAATCTCTATCACTTTGAAATCGGCCAGTGTGCTCGCACCTTTAATATCCACCGTTACTCCTTGCAATCTCCCCATTGGTAGGATCTTTTGTTGATTCACCATTCTTAATTGAATAGGAGACCATTGCAACAAGAACTTACCCATGTGCTCCCATCTCTGTTTGGGTAGAACGTTCACATCCGATCCTAGATCCAAAATTAATTGATCCATTTCATATGCCCCAGTTTGTGCAGTCAATCTCATTTCCCTTCCTATTCGCGATGTATGTTTCCCGAGCTTCAGGACTATGCACGGTTCTCCTGACCCATGCACCTAGTGATAAGTTCCTGTAGTCCCTTCATAACCTTGCTGTCACGCAGCAGCTTCATACATGTCTCCAAAAAGGTAGTGAGCATTGAAGGATCCATCTCTAGTTTTAGTTGATCCTTACTACCTGAAGTGGAGGCCTCCGCAAAGCTCTTCTTAGCTTCCATGAATGTCTCCTTGGTGCACTCTAAATCAAATTCTAGTTCCTTTGGAGGAGCCTTCCAAACCCAGGCACTCTCTTCGGGCTACTTGCCTTTGTCATCTCCTATCATAATACCACTTCGGAGCATAATGTTTACATTCTGGTCCTCTTCGCGCGGCTCAGACCTCATCATCTGTAGGTTTTGAGACGGGGGAGGTTGGAGTACTCCTTTATCACATAACCTCGCTATGAGTGTAGGGCAATCCTCCACCTCATGATCAAATTGGGTACAATATAAACATGATGCTTTTGTTGGATTTGTAAAATCATGGGCACAATGTCCTAGCCCTCCGGAATTGTAACAAATCAGCTGTCCGCGACCCCTTCTCGATCCCATTCCACCTCGACCTTGGCTACGCCCTTGAAATCCAGTGCGGGCCATCCCTGCATTTGGATTGAGGACTCACATTTCAGTCTACACTCTATAGGCAGGAGTCTGATCCATCATCAACTCATAACTTCTACAGGTACGCTCATCATGGCCTACTGAGCTGCAGAACTTACGAAACAACTGTTGGGACGTTTGTGTATACTTCTGTAACAGATGAAAATTATCCGTAGCATGTTTTCCTCATATCTAACAAATTTCACACCATAATGCAGGTGTCGTGCTCGGTCCTTCTTATGCCATTGGTCTTAATGGCATCAGCCCTCCTCCCACAAAGTAGTTCATGAAGACTGGAAAATGGTCCTTATCATGCCCCTAGACTTTACATTTTATGCACCATATTTCCTCACACAACTCTTGGCGAGTTTTCCTATCCTGTATTAAACTCTACATTTCCAGACATAAAGTTTTCAGTTGTGCATGGATTTGTTGTACTCCCAAGCTAGGATCTTGTATTGGGGTCTCTTGCAGCCTCATTGCCATTTCCAAGGCTTCGGCCTGAGTAGATAGCTTCTGTTGTGACAGTGCGGTCCTTAGATGTGGTGTTAGTGATGCCACAAACCATGCACGATGATGTCCATCTACCAAAGTTATGTTGGCTTCGCGAATCATACTCTTGAGTCTTTGATCTAGCTCCCAGGGGGTCTCGCCCGGAAGCATCACAATTTCCTTAAACTCGATAATCGACTGTGTCTCTGATTTTGGCCTACTAAATTCCCTGTTCAGCACGGCCTAGATATCTACGATCCCCGCGTTCAGATGGTCATTAGAATGTTTAATGTACCGTGTTAGTGCGCGATCCTGTAGCACGCTTACCAGTGTTTCCTTCTTAATATTGTCATCCATGACTCCTTGTGCTTCCCATACAACCTTTACCATGAACCAAAATTGGTCTAGATCTTCGTTCCCTACTCCTCTGAATATTGACAATTTTATTGCACTCGCCATATTAAACTATGGTGGTGGCGGAGATGGTGTGGGCAGAAATGGGGGTGATGATGGTGAAACTGGTGGTGGTGTAGGTGGGGGTGGTATGCATGGAATTCCCTACCTTATCAGATTGATCGCGCTTCTTGGAGAAACTTTCACGAGCTCTTCCTCACTTTCCCAACACGGCGAAATCAAGGGACTATTTTCTATTTCTCCACTACCTTCGTTTCTATAGATCCTCCCACTTCGTGTAGTCCCAAGCATCAATTTATTCGCATAACCCACTTTTCACATAGTAGCATTTTAATCCAAGTGTTTAAAGATTTAATGTACTTACCTCGCGGTCCTTTGAGGAAGCGTCATTCCTCCTCGCTGTAACTAACTGTCGTATCTACCGCAAACTCAGTGATAAACCCTCCTATAATTCGATCGAGCCAATGGTGCACAGTGTGCACGGTCTTAGCTTTCGATGCTTCAAGTCTGCGCACCAATTCTGGAGTCCACGCAATTGGTTTGTCAAGCCTACACCTTCCCTAACTGTCTGCTAGCTTCGCAATCCACTTGTATAGCTCAGAGGGGAAGGATGCAAAGAAAATTTTGTGGATTTCCGTATATAAGTAGCATTCTAACCACGGTTCCTTCGATACTCGCGGATTCCTGTTTTCTGCGTTGCGAACTCGTGAATATTTCTGTCCAACTAACTTTCAATTTCTTTCTTTCTCATATTCCAGTGACACAACATCAGACATATTTTATGCAGATCTCGGTCCCAGCAATGGAACCATTTTTTGGATTGATGGGGCTTGACCCAGGTTCGGAGTTGATTTAGCCAAACAAATCCTGGTACTACTGGCCCTTTCGGAAATAGTCCACGGAGCGCGCACTGAGGTCTCACCTGAAGTAGTATGGGAAGGTGCTAGAACCAGGTTTCCGCACCATGGGGATGTCTTGATGGGTTCAAGTGGTCCACAGTTCCACTCTACGCGTACGTCGCTATGCGCACTTACCCGTACCTCACAACCTGAGATGTTACTTTCGTGTAGCCCTATTCGGGGGCCGAATAGTGTTATTACCCAAGTCCTCACTAGTAACTGGATATTAGTTGATTAACTTAGCTTATGTGTACACTTTAGTTATGCTTATCAATATTCACAATTCATACATGTGCGCGCAATAAATAAAAAAATATAATTGCAAATGATATCATACATACAATAACTCAGAACATATACGCAAGATTGGTAACAAAAATTCTCTTTCTTATTCTCTTCTCTGGTTACAGACTCGACTCTACCTTGCACACTCAGTTGCGGACTCTACTAGGCCTTTGCACACTCAGCTGTAGAGCCTCTTCCTACTACTATGACCCAAGACACACTTAGACTCTTCTTTTATGCTTCTCCATTCCATTCCATCCATTCTATTCTATTTCTGTATGATCTCTTTACAACTTAGAGCCTCGCTCTATTTAAACAATCCCATGGCCCGCGGACCACGTGTAGGCTCACATTACATTGAAACTTAGGGCGGACAACCCTATGACTCTAGCATACATTCCGTGCCCATAACTTGTGGAGCTTTTACAATAATTTTACTCAAAACTTGGGCTTTGAGCCCCAAAACATGTTGTGGGGGGATTCCATGCCCAACATTAAATTCGCTAAGTTTCCAGGAAGGTTTCAGATGCACTGGCTTGGGCCATATGTTATTAAAGATATTACTGAAGGAGATGTAGTACAACTTGTGAAGATGAATGGAGAACCTTTTCCGGGAAGGGTGAATGGAAGTCGATTAAATCACTATACAGGGGATCCAATGTAATGAAAATATGGCAGAAGAATAGTCTTAGTGCTCAAGGCAGTTGCAAGGGAGCGTGGGACTATAAACTACACTGCCCGGATCATAGGACTACGCGGTAAATGGATTGCGCGAAAAAGGATGAAGTTGTAGTATAAGAAGTTGCGCGAAGAGAGTTGTGCTACGAAGGTAGGTGTCACGTAACACAGTAGGAAAATGACCATTGAAGTCATTTTTCATGATTTGAAAGTGAGGAGATGGTTAAGAGGAGTGGGCTGGTGGCGTTTAAGGACAAAATATGTGAAGATCTGCTGCCAAACCACATTAATGGATGAATTTTGGGGGGAACAGTCGGATTTGAATTCAAAATTCCCTATAAATTACGCGTGCCGGTCAAGCAGAGAACACTTTGCACCCTTAGAGTTTTTAAGCTCTGTTGTTTCTTGCTTATGAATCATGTGTTCTTCGAGGATTTGGTCGCAAGCCCTGCATTTGATCATTTACTAGAGCTAACCCGGAAATTCATCTGTGACACCATGTTAGGACCAGGCCCTACTAAGACAAAGAGCACTGCAGGAGCTATCACGTCCAAAGGATCTATTCCAAAGGTGGTGAGCATGGAATCTCTAGCTCCTGTGCCAATGGCACTGAGGTTTCCTAGGTCGAAGCTTACCCTTGTGCGAGAAACCCAAAAGCCAAAGAAGGAAAAAAAGAAGAAGTCAGCACTAGTGCATGAGTTGCCTAGGAAACACACATATAGCTCAGAAATAGAAGAGATAGATGTTGAAGGAACAGAGTCCCTCATGAAGTTGCCTGAATATATCCCTCCATGAAAAGGGAAGGGGAAGGTCCCCAAGGGCCCAAATTCAAAAAAATTCCTCATTCATATGCCCCTGTTGCTAGAGAAGATTACCTTTGAAGGTCTGCGCCTTGCACAGATCCCCCTGCTAAAAATGGAAGATTGGGACCTAGCTGACCATGACCAGTTCCCTCACTTCATGACATAAAACTACATGGGGCATGTGTATTACCTAGACTTAGGTGTCACTGAGTTGGAAATGGTCGAATGGAGCTGCTAAGTGGAGAACTCCGGGTTGGTGAACCTGTTGTGGGTGCCCCACTATCACTACACAATTATCAACATGACATGTGTACAACAATTTCTTAACCTGGTACATGATGAGTGCTTGTTTCTAGGAGGGCCTATACCCATCACTGACATGTTGATCCATAGAATAATGCACCTGCCACATGAGGTTTTGAATCCAGCCAAGGAGTTTGGCAGAAAAATAGGTGAAAATGATTTGGCAGAGAAGATGAAGAAGGAGTTTTCACTTGTGAAAAGGTTGTGCAAATATTCCATCACGTCTATCAATGACCCCATGATATAGATTGCCATCCAAATCCTGATAGGAAAAGTAATGAGGAAGTGTCATGCGTACGAGGTTCTAGCGCCTATGGTATTGTTAGCTGCACAATGTGTGAAGGGTGTATAGTTTAACTGGTCAAGGTACCTATGCAGTGAATTCCTCATGAATTGCCGCGAGCTCCAAGATAGGACTAAGCCCTTCCACTACACGTGGTCACTACTCTCCATCATGTTGATCGCGAAGGGAGCTTCTCGAGGATAGTCAGTTTCCTCCATTGAAGGAAGGATTACGAGAGGCTGTGCAGTTCGCCTCCCTCTGGGCCACGAAGGAACTTGCATGGGTCACTAAAACGAAAATATTTTGGGTTTTAATGGAAGAGAGCTTCCTCATGGCCATCAACCAGTACCCAAGGTTGTCCTCTACCTTCTATGAGTAGTTGTCTGCGTATGTCATGTTCAAGATTTCACCGCATCTACATTCAGGCACGAAAGGACCCGCAATAGAAGTGGTTCAATTTACCATATTTGGTAACGGATGATGACATCCAAGAGGTTATCAAGGGCTAGCCTGCCGAGTGGCGTGCCCCATCAGACTTGGATGCAGGTGTTGGAAATTACTGTGGGGGGGCTGAATCAGTATTCCTTAGCAATTAGCACTTTTAAATATTTCCAGAGCATTATTTAATCTTCAAAATCATTAATGTTTATGCCGTAACAATAGTGAATAAAAGAACATAGGAGGCACAAAACTTTTAGGTGGAAAACCCCCCCAGGTCAAAAACCACCTAACGCTTTTCTAATAATTCTTTAATCTTCAACTCCAATTGAAAAGAAAGCTCTAACTTCCTAGAATCTAGAAAAGAATTCTTCTCCAGCTCCCACTGGATGGACGATCCAACGCCCGAGACTCTTCAGTAGTCAACTGAATGGATGCCCCAACACCCAATGAGCTACAACTCACCCTAGCACCACCCTACCACCCTGAAGTTTTCACATGCTTGAACCTATTGGTGACTTCATGCACCACCCTACCACCCTATTGGAGTAAAAGAATAATGGACTCCTGTACTAGGGAAAATGGTCCACTTTACAATGATATAGGATGATGTAGAAGAATAAGAAACACTAGACCAGAACCCCAACTATGACACAACCACCTAATGATGATCTTAGACCTCCTGACACTACCTCTTCAACTCTTGGTAGATAAACACTTTTACAATGATTCTTTTACAATGACTTTGTACAATGATACTTTTACAATGACTGTATGCAGTGCTGCCCACATGAATACTTCATGTGGTGAACTTCTTACTATTGTTCTACACCTTAATTTCTGCTCTTGTCATGCTACCCTTTCTCACTCTTCAGAACATTAGATTATGCATTGAGTCTTCTCTTGAAGAATATATATACCTGCAAAAAGTCTTCAAGGAAATACTCATGACATGATAATAGAAAAACTTACCTCATCCTACAGAGCATATGTCAGTGCTAAACAAAAACTACAAATTAGAATACAAATAACCTAATGCAATTAAGAGATGAACATGCATATACATAAGATACTTACCTGGAGCTTACCTCTGCTGCATCATTTTGTTGCACCTTGTTGTTTTTTTCCCTAGAAACTTTGGTTCTTTGCACCCCTTGATAACACTTGATCTAGTTTTTCTTGCCTTCTAGGATCATGATATTTAATCTACTGTATCTATGTGATTCAAGATCCCCAGAATGTGATATTTAGTCATGTAGAAGCCCTCTAAGTCTTCCTTCCAATTCCATAGGTCATATCCGATTTGGACTCTTCAAGAAAAAGTTATGTCCAATCTCTCAGAATGACCTAATTATGGACTAGAAAATAGAGTGAACTTGTATGACGTGCCACGTTTCATTGTTTCCTCCTTCGGCTCTGACATTGATACATACCAATCTGTATTCCATGCACTATCCGCAACTTTTTACAGAATTCCAATCCTCTTCTCAGAGATAGAGTTATGACGATTTTCCCAAGGTCACTTCTTTGAGATGAAATTTGGTAGCCTGCAAAAACCCTAATTTCCAAAAATCATATCTTCGAAAATATAGTGAAACAAGATCTGAAATTAGGTCAAGGTTTTCATCAGGATTGTGAATCAAATGGGTTTTAATTTCAAAATCTAAGACTTCACCAAAATGAAGTTATAGCGAAAATTCCACAATCACTACATTTGGAGGATATATGAGATTTCCTTTTATAGAGTTGAGAGGGGCTCCTATAGAGAATGTTCGATAGATTTTAGGAGCTTAAAAAATTATTACTTAATGACTATTCAATGACCAAAACCAATTATGAGTTCCATGCCACAACCCCATAGGGTTTTAGCCCACTAATTGGGGTTAGCAACTTCAAACATGAATATCTCTCAAACCGTGAAGAATTACTTGGTGTACCATATATCAACGGAAACATATCGATGACTAGAATCTATTTCAAAGATCCTTGACTCAAAATAGAGTAAGTTTTCAACTCAAAATTCCCGTACAAGATTAGCATAGCCCCTGGTGCTTCTTGGGTTGACATCAATGACAACCTCAGATCATATTTAGATCAACAATCTCCCCCTTTGCCATTGATGGAAACACAAGTACTCCCCCTGCGATCAGGGCACCTCTTCCTAAAATCTCTCCCCCTTTGACATCAATGGAAAAGGGGGATATTGCTGATCTAAAGATGATTTGAGGTTGTCATTGATGTCAACCCAAGCAGCACTAGGGGCTACACTGATATTGCAAGGGAATTTTGACTTGAAATTACCTACATACGAATTCTAAAAACACAGAAAATAAACAATGCGAGAGCATAACACATAAAACACATATACACAAAGATTTTCCCCTGGATCCCAAAACCGGACTACCAGATTGATTTTCCTTTTTTCTTTCAATGTTACAATACATATTTATACCATGCTGAAGCTCCAATACCATGGACAGAAAACCATCGCGTTCCAAAACCATGACCGAAACCATCAACGTCCAAAACATGTGTGAAAATCATGCACAAAACATAGGTAGGTCGCCCACCTAATATAGGGTCAAAACAAAGATTTTCCGAGGCACTACCCTAGACCCCATAGAGTAGGGTTACCTGCCCCCCTCAAACCCCCTGTGACCCCCCCCCCCAGCTACGCAATCGACGCAACAAAGCGGGTGGGGCTCCGCCCCCCTTCTAATCCCCCGGTTAACTATGTGGGCTAGTCGTGGAAAGAATATAACACAACCCAACATGGAAAAGGGTAACTCCCCCTGACACAACCATCCTTAGGACCTGTACACACTTCCACTCCCCCTTTACTTTCTAAATAGGGAAAATATAATGAGAACTTGGGAGAATCCCAAGCTTCTGGTGAAGATATTCAAATGCTTCATGAGGTAAAGGTTTAGTGAAGATATCAGAGATTTGTTATTTTGTACCAAGATATTCAAGTTTTATATTCTTTTCAGCGACTTGTTCTCTAACAAAACGGTATTTTATCGGAATGTGTTTTGTTTTTGAATGCATGACAGGATTCTTGGAGATGCTGATGGCACAGGTGTTATCACAGAAGATGGGAATAGGCTCACTGAATTGTACTTGAAGATATTGCAAAGTTTGTTTCATCCAAAGGACTTGAGTACAACAAGTTGCTGCTACAATGTATTTTCCTTCCACTATAGATAACGATATTGAGGTTTGTTTTTTTCTAAACCATGATATGAGACAACCACCTAGATAGAATGTTGCTCCACTAGTACTCTTA
>APFE030362949.1:0-18656 GCA_000404065.3 Pinus taeda | reverse complement strand
ATCTCAATGACTAAAATTAAATCTCACCATCTCAAGATCAATGGTCATGACTCAATTTCACATTGGACCCACTTAAATCACTTAAGTGACCCAACTCTATAAAGTTACACTCACTTTATAAAAAGTCACTTTTTAGTCATTAAATATAAAAAGCCACTTTCTAACTTTATAAAATCGCTTTATAAAGTGCCTAGAGAGTTGATTATGCTAGGTCAATTATGCATGATAGGCACTGCCAATGCAGAAGTACCTCCTAAGCTACAAAAACTTACAGTATCATCCATGATGGGTGCAATGTTGAAACTAAGATCAATGAGTACATTAACCCTGTCAATCTTTGGATCGAAGAAGCATGTACTAGTTCAAGAGCACTACAGTATTTCTTTGCATGTCTTCTACATGATGATCATCCCACTGAAGGACCGATCTGAGTCATGAAGGACATTTTAACATATGCTTTTTGCCAGTTAGATGTTTCATTGTTTTGTTTAGCAACCAAGCACAAAGTTAAAATCAATGGACATGATAAATTCATTTGTTGGTTACACTAGTTATTTGATTTCACTTGAGATATGTTGCTTCTTTGATTACAATAGGGTAGGATAAATAAACTCTCTATTATGAGTATTAGATTAGTTTAGATGTTTTCTTCTCATTTATCATAATTTCCTTTTTCGCATAGATCCAAATTAGGTTTGCGTAATTTCACTTGATCAAGTATTACTATTTCCAGCTCTTCGATTAGACGTGCATTTTGGTTTCAATTTATTCTCTCTTAGGAAGGGATTAGGCTTCAAGTCCTATTTCACCCCTTGTATTTAATGCAAATTTTGTGAGATTGTTTTAGGGTTTACAGGTGGAGACCCTAGGGTTCTCACACCCTACTGAGTGGAGCACATGTCCCGTGGTTGGAGATAGATGTTACCTCATTTTAGTAGGGGTACCTATAGCCATATTTTCTTTTTATCAAAACCATTAAAAAACCAAAGAGATGCAAGTCTAAATCCTTGTAGGCCATGTGATGATTATGTATTATGGTATCCTAGGCCTATTATGGTCAACCATTCCTGATGCCTCTAGTACTTGCTCTCAACTCCTTTCATCCTGGTTAGGATTGGAGGACTTGGGGTTGATCTTTTGGGTGCATGGTTTAGGGGAACCATTGGTATTATAGAGGTGATCATTAGGCTCAATCCAACACGTCTTGAGTGCACATATCTTTTCCACATGGTCATGTGTCATAGACTCTATATGCATCTCCTTAGCCTTGGAGCAGTATTTATTTTATAGTTTTCAACATGGAAATTTCACAATTCATAGCATTTCATGTTTCCCGAAGTAGTTCATGAATCCTAATGCACCGAATCTTGCATCCAAAAATCAATAAAGGCTCAAAATGTTCGAAATAATGTATACTTGACGTGCCATGTACAAATTTCGGCAAAAGGTGAAGGCATCAAACAAATATTCCTATTTAAAAGATGGTTGTACCCTTTGGCTTGTGTGGGAAAAAAATGGCCAAAAGAGGGTCATTCATTGACATGCATGGGCAATTTATATCAATGTAACGACCCATCTCTAAATACATATATTATATGCTCCAGAATTTAAAAATAAAAATAAAAAAATGAAAATGATATTAATAAAATAGAATAAAGATTAAGTATTAATATCAATAATTAATTAATCTAAAGTTCTAAAGTTTATATTAAAAACAAACATAAATAAAGTTTATATTAAAAACAAACATAAATAAAATAAAAGTATACATGAATATCATAAAGTCAAAAGACAAACGAATATGATAAAGTACATACAAGTATTATAAAGTTATAAAGGATATGTTATATGGTTATATGGAGGCGTGATAGTGTTATAATAACAATAACACATATACAAGGTTTAAACGTTATAAAACCTTAATGCTACATATGAGCCCCATCATATTTAAATTAAATTGAACCCTAAGTGTAGGGCAAAAACACCTGTAACGGGAGGCTGACTCACGCGCATGGGAAAGTTGTCACCGCGGGAGAAAGCGGTGGAGTCGTTGGTGTACAGGGCGGCCACTGCTAAACCTAGGCTATAAAACCGCAGAACTGCGCTGAGAAGGGGGGTTGAACAACGGAGGTAAAAACCAGGAGGAGGAATTCAGAAAGGAGGAAGGTCTGCCATTGGAAGAGCTTTAATCAGTCTGAGGTTCTGGGCACGGGGGGCAGTGAGCTTCTGCGAGAAGCTTACTGGATTGAGCAACCAGGCTCTGCTCAGTCTGGCTGGGTGGAATTGGTTTCCCGGTAATTGGATCAGAGTAGCTGCAGCATCATCAACTACACCAGAGCAGGCAGCAGTGCAGGTAGGCATTCAAAATCCTTTACGGTTCCTGTATTTCAGTTTTTGGTTCTTACACATGGTATCAGAGCCCAGTGTTCAAACCCTTCGGGACCTCACAGGCCCTACATAACCGAAAACATATGTATTTGCTTTGTCAAATTTTGCAGCATAGTTAAAAATAGAATCATATTAAAAACCAGGGTCTGCATAGAATGAGAAGCACAGCCTCTCTTGTGAAAGTGGTTGCCAACTGACTCAGGAAATTCTGATCTCAATTACCTGTTGAATCAATCCATAAAAATTAATGTATGCTGCTTCTTAATTGTTGGGTCCTCTATACGTCAATGCCTTGAGCCTTAGATCTGCTTCAACTACGCAATATGGCTCAACGTTAAGATGGCAATTGGTCTAGCACGATTCTGCAAACTTTGCCAACTAAATCCGGCCGGGTTGAATAATGGACTTGGCCACGATACTGAACTCCGCCCTTGTTAACTTGATCACCTGAAAGAATGCGATTGGTGTGTCTCTAAGACAAAATTATAATTTTGAATTAGCTACCGCATACTTTTATTCATCCCTTGGGTGATTAGATTCAGTTCTAGGCAAATTCTCGCCCTTTGAAGAAAGCACAATTAAATTTGGTGTCTCCATAATTGATTCTCAAAACGGCTAACCTGTGCATAGCCAAATTCGATTACTCAGGCTGCTCTATGACTGAGGTAACCCTATTGTGGGGCTGCATAGATCTGTCAATGAGGCCGAGAATCTCAGTGAAGAAAGTGACCAGGATCAAGGACCTGTGAGAACTGAGCTGAGGCTATATATAACTATGAAATTATGTGAATTGGATTTATGCTGATCTGTGCCTGAATAAGATGATAAGAAAATTTTTTTTAAGAAAGTTTGAACCCTTGCGAGTATCTCAGTAGAAACTAAATTGGGTGAAGACCTATATAAATGGAAGTCAGGCCTCATTGGTTTGCCTCTCTAACTATTATCTCCCTCACTGTTTTGCTACAGCTACCTGAAAATTGCACTAACAGTGGTAAAATCTTCATTTAAGTGCCCTAAAATCACTCATGAAGTACATAACACATTAAGGAATTGATTGCATTGATTGGATATTAATGGTTAGGTTAATTTCATGATTTGTCGCTGACTGTCATAAACATTCTGAGGTCTGATATAAAGCAGTGACACATGCATCTTCTTGCTGTTTGCATTCCATCTTAAGTGCTCTCACCTGAAGCAAGATGAAATCAGAAATTTGGCATTGAATTTGGCATTTAGCATTAGTAACTTGCTGCTGTTCCTGAGATTTTCTTACAGATTAATTTTACTGGATTAAATTTACATTTTAACGAATATATCGGAGTTTTAAAATTTAATTAAATTCATAGCTTTTAAATTAAATTCACATCGGAGCTTTTACTCTTACACAAATAATAAACTTAAAAATAAAAGTGAAGATAAATATCCAAAAACTCCAGAGAATAGATATAATTTCCCTGTTTAAAGCACCCATTAATAAGAGCTGCATAAATTGCTTCATTGGGACAGAGCTCTCTCACTAACATATCTTTATCAGCTGGTCTGCCTCAAGGAGTCTGCCTGCCTTGCATAATCCTGCAATTAAGGCACTATAAGTATCTACAGTAGGCTGTCAATGCTTCTCCATCATTTTGTCAAGAAGCTTAAATGCGAGATCACTACTTATTTTCAAGCGGCATTCCATCCAGGTCATGTATTCCATCTAAGTTATCAGGATCTGAACTACCTACTGCATCCTCATCAGTAATCAAGTGTTCCTTCTGTATCTTGTTTTTTTGAACTATACCATTCATAAACACTCAGTAAGTTTGATAATTAGGTTGGCATCCTTCATTTATCATCTTACTTAAATAGATCAAAAGCATGATCCACCCTGCCTGATTTGATGTTGCCATCCATCAATGATGTGTATGTTACTTGGTTCGGTTGTAAACCTTTCTCCTTCATTTCACCAATGAACATTTCAGCATCTTCCAGTCTGCCTTCCCCGCAAAGTCCAAAGATCAGTGCACTGTAAGTATATTGTTTTCACTAGCCTAACATTGCAATTAGTTAAAGTAAATTAATAAGCCCTTGAAATAGTCTAGCATGCATTATACTACATAGCAACAAGGCTATAGGTTATCTAGTATCATATGAGTCGTGACATAATGAGATAGCAAGTTTAGTACAACAACAAAAAAATAATAATAATAATAATAATAATAAAATAGCATTACATCTGCAAAGTCATCAGTCAAATAGACAATATTGCAATTGTCCCCTCTACTATCATAGGGGAAGAGAGCAAGTGTGTCAGCCTTAGCTATGCAACTTCTGTCTGGAAAGCTATCTTATATTACAGTAAAGAGAATGATTACATCAGCCAACTGCAAGACCATCAGTGGCCTTGTATAATACTGCAATTAACTCTCCCTCCCAACATACGTGAGCAGAGCCAATGCATTCACCTTAGCACCAGTTTGGACAGAGTCTACATCTTTTCTATACACATATATTGTGGTTGTTATCTGTTCTGCCATACCAACTTTAAATGCAGTCAACTGTCCAAGACAAGCATTAGACTAGTCATCATTGCAAGTTGTTATACACCTCTCCCAAAGGAAAGTGAACCCTCTAACAAGTTCCTTTTTATGTTTCTTGACAGTAATCAATTCTAACTTGACAGGTTCCCTGTTATGTTGTTTGATCATTCATAGTCTCCTAGAATTGCCAGTTTCCAGTTGAAAGGAACAACTAAGAGGGGTGTAATTTGAGAGACCCATACCCAATAAGTTCAAGAAACAATATAGTTCCCAAAACACCTATTTTACAGTTTCTTTCTTTGGTGTTTCTCTCAGTGTGCAACTTTTGAAGAACCATGCACAAACTACCCTGGTATTATTAATTCATCTTCTGGAGTACAAGAACACCTCCCCATCCTTCCTTTGGAAGACTTAGTAAATACTAAATACTAAACCATGTCATAGATGGAATTAATAAGTAAAATATATATGATATTAAGAAAATCACAAAAGTACCCATACATTATTTAGTCACATAGACAGTAGACCTCTTAACTGGTGAAGATAAAAAGAATCTACTCAATCATTCGCATCAGATAATTTGTCTACCACGACTGGAAATAATAAATCAAAACATGATTTCCTTGTTGGATTCTCATTTTACCATCATTGTCAATATACTCAGGGTTATTTAATAATATAAATATGTATGACCTTCTTTAAATGTAATAGTCAGATTGAGGTATGACGGGTATGTTACCGATGTACATTGTAACGAGACATTTAACATTTTCATTTTGTGGATGTTATTTAGTAAATAAACTTTAGATGTTTACCTTAGGAGCTAATGACCCTACACCACTGCATTATTCATGTTAGGATAGAATACCCTGCATTAGGACAAGGAGGTCGCGGACCACCCTCCTTGACCTCGGTACCAGTAAGATTCGCCTAGCGGATAAACATAGCAAAACTATACCTGTTTATGAATGTGAAGTGCAAAAGAAAATAATATGTTAAAATTCGATTGTCTACTTCAAAAAATTTATAAAATGTTATGATGTGTTCAGGAACCATTACAATGGTAAGGACTTATGAGCAACAACGACATGATCGGGCAGCATCACCACCGTTAATGCCGCCATCATCGTCCCCATCACCACCACCATCACCATCGTCACCACCAAGACCATTATCAACATCAATCGCCCCAGCGCCAGAGTTGACTGTGATAATGAATTCTTTGGAAGCCTAATTGGAGACATTAAAAGAATCAACTAAGGCCAAAACCAAAAGAATCAATCAGGAGGGCGAGCAGGTGAACGCGTTGAAGCATGGTTAGAAGGAATGAACAGATGTTTTAGGTTAAGAGAATATTCTTCTTCGGCAAAAACAAAAATTGTCGTGTTTCAATTAAAGAAAAGTGCCTTGATTTCGTGGGGAAATATGGAGAAGCAGCTGCACCTTACATCGGATAATGTCCCTTGGGAACTATTTGAGGAAAGGTTCCGCGCAAAGTATTTACCTCCATACTTTCAACAACAGCAAGCAAGAGCCTTTCATACATTAATTCAGGGAAATAAAACGGTGGAAGAGTACGAGATAAGGTTTATGGAGCTTGTAAAATACATTCACTACTTAGATTCTGATGAACGTCAAGCTGAACACTTCATATTTGGGTTAAATCCTTGCATCAGAGCCTTGGTAAGCATGTGGAAACCATCATCAGTAGCCGAGGCAATCGAATGTGGTCGTTATGCAGAAGAGCACCTTGGAATCAAAAAAGATATGGGGCCAGCAGGGCCTTTCCAATCAATATTTCCAGGAAAGACTCCCCGAAACTTCTTCAGAGGAGGTAGCTCGAGGCCACCTTACGGTAACAGGTTTACCCCAAGAAATGTAGGGACAAGAGCTCCCATGGCAGTAAACACTATAGCCGCAGAATCATCAAACACCAGTCCATGGACATCTCGAGGGACTGCAAGTAGAGGAAGAAATTCGAGGGGAATCAACATGAGAGGACGAAGCTCATTCTCTAGAAATTCACGTCCTGATTCAAGACGACCAGCGCAGCTTAATTGTTGGGGATGTGGGGGACCGCATTTTCAACGTGACTGCCCAGAAGTTTCGTCGAATATATTACATAGGACTAGAAAGGAACCGATATCAAACAATCGAGGTAATCATAGAATTCATGCAGTAGTCAGCAACGACCAAGCAGCACATCAATCCACTGTAGTAGAATCTTAGGCATTATCAATGGTATAAAACTCAAAATCTTATTTGATACTAGTACCACAGATAGTTTCATTTCGTCATATGCATTAAACAAATGTGGGTTGGCAGCTCGTAGACAAAATGATTTCCATCAAGTGGAAATGGCCTCAGGAGAACTCCAAACCGTGGGCTTGAGTGTGGATCAATGCAAGATTGATCTAGGGGTCTGTACGACTAAACTAAAAGTTTATGTCACAGCCTTAGGAACTTATGATCTTATCATAGGTATAGATTGGCTAGAAGCTCATCAAGCTTGGGTAGACTGTTATGGGAAAAGAATTCTAGGCATGAATGATGAAGGAGAAGTAATCCAAATTCAAGGAATCAGGAGGAAGGTATCTTTACGCTACATTGTAGTGATGAAAATGAAGCGTTGTTTAAGGAAAGGTTGTCAGGCTTATGTAATTCAAGAAGTAAGCGAAGGAAAAGGACCATCCTTAGGACAATATCTGGTGTTAGCCGAATTCCCGGATGTATTTCCAAAAGAGTTACCAGGATTACCCCCGGTAAGAGAGTTGGATCTCACTATTGAATAAAAACTAGGTACCCAACCAATCTCTAAAACGCCTTATAGAATGACAGCTCCAGAACTTCAGGAACTGCAAATTCAATTGAAGGAACTACTGGATATAGGGCACATTCGGCCCAGTACATCACCTTGGAGCGCTCCTGTAATTTTTGTGAAGAAGAAAGATGGATCTTTAACATATGCATAGATTATCGAGACTTGAATCGAGCTACAGTAAAGAATCGATACCCTATGCCTCGAATCGACGATCTTTTCGATCAAATGAAAGGAGTTGTTGTCTTTTCAAAAATTGATCTTCGATCAAGCTATCACCAGCTAAGGATTTTTGAAAGTGATATTTCTAAGACTGCATTCCGGACACGTTTTGAACATTATGAATTTACTGTGGTACCATTTGGATTAACAAATGCACCAGCAGTATTCACGAATCTTATGAATAATGTTTTTCGTAAATATCTTGATCAATTTGTGCAAGTCTTTTTAGATGATATTCTCATCTATTCCAAGAATAAGAAAGAGCATGAAGATCATTTGAGGATAGTATTGCCCTGCCTTAGGGAACGTCAGTTGTATGCAAAACTATCCAAGTGTTCATTCTTTCAGTAAAGGACTCATTATTTGGGTCACATCATATCAGGTGAAGGGATTTCAGTAGATCCTGAGAAGGTAAAAGCGATCATGGATTGGCCAATACTGAAAAATGCACATGAGATACGAAGCTTTATGGGTTTAGCCAGTTATTACCAAAGATTTGTGGAGGGATTCTCCAAAATCACAAAGCCAATTACAACCCTTCAGCGTAAAGGTGTTAAGTATGAATGGACCGAGGAATGTAATAAAGCATTCTCTGAACTCAAAAGACTACTCACCAGTGCACCGATACTAAAAGTCCCAGATATGGACAAAGATTTTACAGTGTACTAATGCATCCAAACAAGGGTTGGGTGCAGTGTTGATGCAGGATAGAGGAGTGATAGCATATGCTTCCAGAAAGTTAAAACCTCATGAAGAACTCTATGCTACTCACAATTTAGAATTGGCCGCTGTAGTGCTGGCTTTAAAGATTTGGAGACACTACCTAGTGGGATGAAGTTTTACACTTAAAAGCAACCATCAAAGTCTACAATATTTGTTCACCCAAAGAGACTTAAATGCCAGACAAAGGCGATGGAGTGAATTCCTAAGTGAATATGACTTCGGAATATCATACATTAAGGGAAAAGAAAATGTAGTAGCAGATGCTTTAAGCAGAAGACCTCGGATATTTTCTCTCATACCCATTAAAGTAGACTTGAGACAACGAGTACTGGAGCATCTTATGAAAGATAGTTGGTATTTAAAGGTGAGATCGAGTCTTGAGGGAAAAAGGGTAAAAGAATCTAAATTTGAGGGATATGAATTAGAAAACAATGGGATCTTACGATTCCATGGAAAGATGTATATTCCTGATAATAAAGACCTTCGAGAAACTATCCTTGGGGAAGCCCACAAAGCAGTATATTGTGCTCATCCTGGAGTAGGGAAAATGTATGCAGATACCAAGAAACTCTTCTTTTGGTCAAGCATGAAGCATGATATCACTCAATTTGTTGCAAAATGTTTGGAATGTCAGCAAGTAAAAGCAGATCATTGTCACCCAGCGGGCCTCTTACAACCTCACAACATTCCTATGTCTAAATGGGAGATCATTTCTATGGATTTTATCACTGGACTACCTCTTACTTCTCAAAGACACAACGCCATTTTGGTAGTAATGGATAAATTAACAAAAAGCGCCCATTTCATTCGTGTAATAGATACTTACGATGTTGCTGACATAGCTCAAGTATTCATAAATGAAATTATCAGATTTCATGGAGTACCTAAGAAGATTATATCCGATAGAGATTCGCGATTCACTTCTAGATTCTGGACTTGCATGCAAACAGCCTTAGGTACTCAGCTAAATTTAAGCACTGCTTACCATCCTAAGACATATGGGCAAACTGAAAGAGTAAATCAAGTACTTGAAGACATGTTGCGAAAGTATGTGATGGACAGCAATCACACTGGGAAAAGTATTTACCCTTAGTCGAATTCGCATACAACAACAGTTATCACAGTTCGATTGGAATGCCTCCATTTGAAGCTTTATACGGCAGACCTTGCAGAACACCGTTAAGTTGGGACAGGTTAGAAGATCGAGTGATAATAGGACCAGAATTAATCCATGAAATGGAAGCGCAGGTAAGACAAATTAGACAGCGATTAAAGGAAGCACAAGATAGACAAAAGAGTTATGTTGATGCTCATAGAACTGATATGAGGTATGAAGTAGGGGATCAGGTTTTCATCCGCATCAAACCAAATAAAAGTACTATTCGATTCAGAAAATGGTCAAAGTTGTCTCACCCCAATTTATTGGACCATTTAAAGTCGTGGAAAGAGTTGGATCGGTTGCCTATCGTCTTGCCCTGCCACCTCACCTGCATAGAATTCATAATGTATTTCATGTTTCTGTATTAAGACATTATATAGCTGATCTATCTCATAACCTTCAATGGAAGGAATTGCAGGTATCGGACGAGGAAGTCGTATCGGTCGAATCTTTACGTATACTAGAACATAGGGTTCGGCAGTTGAGGAACCGCCTGGTGGACCAAGTTAAGGTCCAATGGGACAAGTATAGTCCTGGATCAACAACTTGGGAAAATACAGAGGACATATGTCAAAGATACCCTAGTCTATGTCAATTTTGAAGAACTTTAAACTATGTTTAGTATATATTTTACTTCACTGCAATCAGAGACCCAGAAACATTTTGAATGATTACAGATAAACGTGAAATTTTGTGACATAATATATGTTTAACTTTAGCTGGTACATGGATACCAAAATGATATATGTTGTTGATCTTACTAAATTAGAGTTGTCAAAGTAAAATTTAAAACAGTTAAATGATTTTACTTCTGATAGGAATTAAGATATTATAAATCTGATTTATTTATACATGTCAATATGATCAACGGGATAGAAATCAGGGAGTAAAAACATTTTAAATAGAAGTCAAAAGACATGCATGGAATATGGAAAAATATGTTGTATTGTAATATCATAGATGAATTCATAAGTGAATAATACCTGAGTTATTTTGAATATGTTGATGCACATTTTACGAATGCATGGATAAGTGTATGATTGCAGGTAATAGACAGTTACCGGGATGACCACGTGATGACAAAACCTCAGAACAATTAAAGCTCACAGTGATTCTATGATAGGGTATTAGCCCTAATTCTACTGGGAGGGGTGGAGGTGTTGCCCACTGTTTATCCTCCGAACCCTGGAGTCATGGGAGGACTATGCGGATCACGCTCCCCTAGACGTGTGATGATGACTACCGGATGCCTACTGGGAATCAGGTCGGTATAGCCGCGCTGTCACCTTAGAGTTTATGAATGATTAGGTCAGTAAAACTGACGCCATGGCATACTCCAGTAGAGGACGGATAGGATGGGAGCAGAAGAGATTAGAAAGGATAGGATGATTTTAGAATAGCTTGGGAACCTGAATAGGGAAAGACATGTCCATTAAAACCTTAAACCTAAAACTCTAACTTTGGGACGAAGTTTTCTGAAGGGGGAGTGTATGTAACGACCCATCTCTAAATACATATATTATATGCTCCAGAATTTAAAAAAAAAAATTAAAAAAAAAAATGAAAATGATATTAATAAAATAGAATAAAGATTAAGTATTAGTATCAATAATTAATTAATCTAAAGTTCTAAAGTGTATATTAAAAACAAACATAAATAAAATAAAAGTATACATGAATATTATAAAGTCAAAAGACAAACGAATATGATAAAGTACATATAAGTATTATAAAGTTATAAAGGATACGTTATATGGTTATATGGAGGCGTGATAGTGTTATTATAACAATAACACATATACAAGATTTAAACGTTATAAAACCTTAATGCTACATATGAACCCCATCATATTTAAATTAAACTGAACCCTAAGTGTAGGGCAGAAACACTTGTAATGGGAGGATGACTCACGCACATGGGAAAGCTGTCACCGCGGGAGAAAGCGGTGGAGTCGTTGGTGGTGTACAGGGCGGCCACCGCTAAACCCAGGCTATAAAACCGCAGAACTGAGTTAAGAAGGGGGGTTGAACAACGAAGGTAAAAACCACGAGGAGGAATTCAGAAAGGAGGAAGGTCTGCCATTGGAAGAGCTTTAATCAGTCTGAGGTTCTGGGCACGGGGGACAATGAGCTTCTGTGAGAAGCTTACTGGATTGAGCAGTCAGGCTCTGCTCAGTCTGGCTGGGTGGAATTGGTTTCCCGGTAATTGGATCAGCGTAGCGGCAGCATCATCAACTACACCAGAGCAGGCAGCAGTGCAGGTAGGTATTCAAAATCCTTTATGGTTCCTGTATTTCAGTTTTTGGTTCTTACAATCAAAATTCAAGAAAATCACGCTCTGGACAAAACACAGATGTGAAAATCCATCAATCAAATAGGGCATTACCCATGCAAGCAAAAATTGACCTCATTTCCAACTCCCATGTGGCAATATTCAAGTGGGCCTAGAGGTAATGACCTAGATCCAAACTGGGTAAGTGATAGCTTGTTGGGATGCTCATGGCGTGGCCTACCTCCTTCAAGAAAAATGTTGGACAAAGATGGTAGAACGTTTTCTCCATAAGGTAATTTTTGGAACTAATAAAAACGCATGCAAACTGACACGTGGGTGAAAAAGTTGGCAAATAAGGGTCCATAATTGACATGTACAAACAAATTTTGAGTGAAAAGTTATGTCAAATTTCTTCCAAATAAAACCCATGTGTCAAATTAATCAAATCAACAAAGGGAAATGGAGATCTAGCAAATTACTCATTCGTGCAAGGTGCTTGTTGGAAATACTGAGAGGGAGGTGAATCAATGTTTCTTACCAATTAGTTAATTTTAATTTTCAGAGCATTAAGTTCACATTAATCAGTATCAAATAACAAATCAATAAACAACACCATTCAACAACGCGCAATAATAAAGACAGTACACACGAGATTTACGTGGAAACCCAATGCGGGAGAAAACCACAGAATTATTTTTATATTTAATTGCAATGTTCCTAAACAGGAATGTAGGTGATATGTAGCATGCAAACAATCCAGCAATCAGAAAATCGAAATATACATTAAGCACCCATAGAAACACTGGAAATAGAGAACTGTTGAGCCATTTTATTACTTCTTCAGGAGCAAATACAATAGTAAAATAGAATGGTCTACCTAGGCTTGTCTCAATGGACAAGCACGGCAAAACCCAGGTGAGAAAATGTTGAACTAAAGGTTGCTACAACTATTGCACCAAATTGAACTGCGTTGCCCCAAAAAACTACTTTGTCTGCTGACTTTGAAGGGCTGGAATCACTGCTTCCCGTGCTCAAAAAATTATGAGATTTTAGCTCCTATCTCCTTGGCCTAAACCCAGAAAAACCCACAAAGAAATTGGCCAAATGTTGACCTTAGAATTTTGGCCCAAATTCCCCTTAGCTCCTCTAGCTACTCGCTGAGTTGGGACCCTTGTATGACCCCTTAGATCTTCCCAGAAAATTCTATAAAATTAGGAGTGTGATCCTTGTCCAAAACCAAAAGAACCCAAAAAGGGTTTCCCTTGCTTCCAACCTGCAAAAATCGACCTTTCACAGCTTGCCCCTCCTCTAATTTCGAATTTTGTTGTTGCGACTGATCCTGTCAATCTTTGCTGTCCCAACTCTAGCAATCCCCCTCAAATGGACCTCCAAGTGATCTCCTACTTCTCCCGGCCAGCTCCAGCTCTACAATTCCTCCCTCCAACTCTCACGTGAGCCTGGTGATGACTCTCTGTGCAAGCCCCAGGTAACTGTAAATTGAACTGCTGGGATGTTGGCTCTGTTAGCTCCAAAACTCAAAAGAAAGGTTGGCCCTTTGTTGCTCTCCCAATCCTCTAACTCCCCCAGAAAATGCTTGGTCACTAATAGCTCCAAACTCCCCCTACGTATTCTCCAGCTAGCTGGAAATACACACTCCCTGTTGTGGTTGAATGGTAGTGTTGTAACACACTCCCGGAACTCCTGAAATACTTATGAAACTGCCTCTCTAGGGCGGGCATGGATGGTCCCCCGAAGTAGAGATTGAATCTCCCACTTGAGAGATTCGTGGCTAAACAGCTAGTTGACTCAGCTAAACTGCAGAGCGAACAATCAAGTAATTTTGATTACAAGGTGAAAGAATGAATCCAAATGAGAGCTCTCTCCTTCTTTTATCTTTGTGGGCCTTCCTTGCCTCACGTGGGCCCCTCCATCCAGCATTTCGAATTCCCTCCAAGCCATTCGAATGGCCTAGTTCGAATTCCCATGTGGGTGGCCCCCACCTTCCGCTAGCAACCAAATTAAGTTGAATTTCCTCCTAAGTCCCTAAAAGTCGAAAATGTTGGGTTCTTTCCCTTAGCCAAAATTGTGCAAAAATGTGTGGCAACACCCTGTTACAAATGTGTTTAAGAAGAGACATGACAGTCCTCCCCTCCCAAATGTTGCTTGCCCTCAAGCAACCTCAAAGTTGGGTGCTCGGAAATGTGCTCACCCTCCTAGGTGGCATCCTCATCCGACAAGCTCCTCCAATGCACCAAAAATTGTTTGTCCTCAAGCAATGCCTGAGCAAGCATCCTCTCTAACTGTTGCTCCCCATTGTCACTGTAAATGTGCCAAGGTCCCAGATGTGCCACTGGATCGTGCCTGACCTTTGCATTGTCCTGATATGAAAGATTCCTTTAATACTAGGATCCCAGGCAATCCTGTCCAACATGAAGCTCCCCTCGCTCCACTCATTATCCTGCCCGGTGCAAGTACCAAAAGTCCCCTGCTCCATCAGTGACTCACTAAAGGCCAATGGAAGATCTGTATGATCTCACCCTGTAGTAGCCAGTGCATCCCTAAAGGTTATTGAGATGTGAAGAGTTGTGATGCCGCAATTCCCTGCTAGCCCCATAGTGGTGCTACCATGCTGACGTTGCACTACTCTAACTATGACATACTCCCCATCATGCATAGACAGTATCCTCCCCTCTTGAGGCCTAGTGGCGAAAAATCTATGAGAGTCAAGCTCATCCTGCTCAGGCATCTCCATGATGCCAATATCTACCCCTCCACTGCCAATCTCAACTCTAAGCCATAACAGGACAAGTCTGCCTCGCCATGCAGTGGAGGTTTCAATGATACCCCATGTGTCAAACCCAAAGTGAACTGGATCATCCTCTGCCATGACCCTACTCTTCACAAAGTGGAGTGATCTGCCAGCCAACTGGATCTTTGAACTCACTACCTTATTCCCACTCGGAGCCCTACCTTACTGAATATGTTTTTGGTGTGTCTAATGAATAGGTTCCTAGGAGAGTATTTAGCATGGGATTCCCTGAGTTACTTAATCTTTGAGGCCTGTCGAGGAAGCCCCTCTTGTGGGGATAACATCCAACCACAAAACAGCAGAACAGCCACTAGGGTGACACTGGTGGCTGATCTCATTGTTGCCCTAGACCTAGAGTGCCTAGTGCTGCAATATTTTGCAGTAATAATAACCACCAAAAAAGAATTTTCAAAGAGTTCTCAAAAACCGATTATTGACTATGAAAAAGCCTAGGGATTTTTTGATGGGCTTGCCAAGAAACCCCAGGCGTATCTGAGACAGAAATGTTCCTTTTTCTTGAATCTGAACATTATTTTTCCTTGAAATTTGCTGCTGGGCAAGCAACAAATAATCAAGCCAAGTTATATGCTTTGTGGCTTCTTATGAAAATCAAACTGTACGGATATAAAACAATTGCAGGTATATGGAGACTCAAAGACAGTGATAGATTGTGCAAAAGATAAATGCAGAATAGATAACATGCTGTTAAATCCAATCATGAATCAAGTTCTGGAAATAAAAAGCTGTTTTGATGATATTTCCTTCACTTGTATCTACAGGGAGTACAGTACAAATGCAGATCAGCTTTCTAAAGAAGCTATTTTTCTGAGGAATAATTCCGAAGAGGGACTCAATTATCTTTATATAAAAGATCTCTTTACTGAAGCTGGAGCTGAGAGGAGTCTATATCAATGTCCTTTCTTTATTGTTGTTTCTGTTTTGGTTTTAAGTCTGAGCCATAGGGCTCATATGTAAATTTTGATAACAGCCACAATGGAATCCTCTAAGAAAGACTTATATATAGGGCTCGGACTATTACAGGACAGTGCAGAGTCACAGCTTTTGCTTTTTGAGCCTTCAAATTTTGATTTCACATTTGAAGTATTCATTAGAAAGATTTTTACCTTGGGGAAAAGAGGAAACCAATGTTAAAATATAAAGAAAGAAATGCCACAAAAGTCTTCAGGTCAAAAAAACCATAAAGAAGTAAAATAATCCAAATATGCAACAGAGCAGAAGCTAACCTGTGTTGGAAATCAACAAAAAACACTTGGCCTTTAGCAAAAATCACTCCCTACAAGTTTTAGAGAAGCAATCATGCAGAATCGCCAAAAAGAGGCAAATCTTGCATGACAAGAATTTCACTAAAAATATATAAATTGAGATTTTAGCCCACAGAAATCAAGGTAACTATAATGTAATCCTACAAGATTAAAAACCTGCAAGGAACTGTTGACCCTGCCGCCCGCACCTACCTACCAGTTAGCGAGAAAAGCCTTCAACCCCACAAGGTGTGGTTGGTGGCCGGGATCAGAGAAGGGCTGTTCAACACTGATCCCAACTCTCTCCGTTTTAGCTATCTCTAGGCTAGCTAAGGGGGGTGGTCCCTAAATGGAAAGTTAAGCCTAAAGCTAAGATGTAAATTTCTAGGAGAATTATTAGAGTTAAATAAGATTGTTAATCTGAGATCTATAAGCAAACATAATATAAGCAATAGCCATTAACCATACGATAAGCGTGAAACACATAAATGACCAGTGCCTTAAAATCGTTGCTCTTTCAGAAATGAAAAGATTTTTATTTGTATTTCTTTTTATGCTCAGAATGAAGACAAATGCTTTTAAATGAAAGGAGAAAATTTGTTTGAACTTTTCAAAATAGAAAATAAGCTAAGGGCTCCAGAAACTCCCTTTTGAGTAAATCTTTTTTTGGTGTCTAATGAGCTTGCTGGCTTGAACAGCATGTGGGACCCTTGGTATCCTTGGAGGTGACTATTCTCGCCGAAGAAGTCCTCGCCCTCCAACAGAGCTGGCAACCTGTCCCTTGAAAACACAGAAAACACTTGCAAACGAATTGTTAATGCAAAAAGAAACTTGGCATATAGAGACCAAGTTGAGCTTGTCATTCAACCGAGAATGGACAAGCTACAACAAGTGTACAAGATATACCAAGTCCAGAAGAGATTTGAGATAACTGCAAATCTCTCCTCCCTAGACAATAGTGCCTTCAGGCAAATGAAAAACAACTAGATAGCAAATGAAAATCACATGAATATTAAACGACACAGGTATACCTCATGTACTAAGGCATGCACCACAAGAGAAGTTGGTAACCCCAAAGACTTTTATTTATTAATGTGAATGCTGAGTACAAATTCCGGCAGAGTCTCTGCCAGCACAATAGCTCGTTCTATGATGATACAATAAGAGCCCAAGGCTCATATAAATAGGAAAATGGGAGACAATCCCAAGGCAAATTCCAATGACAAGTGGCAATCAGGTGAAGATCCCAATGAAAAAATGGAATGACAAGTGGCTGCTATGACTGCTGTAGGTGAAGATAACTGCTGTAGATAAACATGTGGCTGCCTTTGAACTGCTGATTGACTGAAGATAACTGCTGTAGGCTGCCCATGCAACTGCTGATTAACTGCTGAGTTGAATGCTGATTTAACTGGCTCTTAAATTGCTGGAAAAATCTGCGTTAAACGCTGTGTAACATGCTGTCCAGCTCATGTAAACTGCTGTTTACTGATTGGCTGAGTAAAGTCTGCTCATACGTGCATTAAATGCTGAGCTTACGTATTTAACTTGCTGCCTTTAACATGCTGCCCACCGTTTTAATTGCTGAGTAAACATGCTGGAATATATTGCTGCCCACGTATTGCTGGGACAACGTACGGACTCGCTGTGTGCTGTCCATAAATGCTGCGTATGCTGCCCACGTGAATGCTCTGCGTTAAATGGCTGATTTAATCCCAACGTAAATAGCTGAGTTGACCGTTGTATATGCTGTCCACGTAAACAGCTGAGTGATATATGCGTATTTTGGATGGCTGAGTGCTCACGTAGACATGCTGTACGGATCTTTTTTTTGGCATGTTCTTATTTGGTGGCTGAGGTGGGGTCCCTTCCCACTCAGCTATTTTAATACATTTTAACTTTTCAACTTTATAATCAAAGTTAAAACTTCATGAAATTCCATTGCCTCATGAACTCACGTGGTGCCTGACTTTGACTTTTTGTTGACTTTGACTTTCTGCTGAAACTTTGACTTGAGTTTGACTTTGAGTTGACTTGAGCTGAAACTTTATGAGGTGGGCTCCACAATGCTTGCCACATCACCCTTGATTCTCTGCATAATCTCCATGTCAAAATTTGACTTATTTTGACTTTGGAATTTTTTTTAATTTTTTCCAATTATTCATTTTTTTGAATTTTTTCTTCATTTTTGCCACTGTCACTTGAAAAATTGCCTTTTGAGGGACTCTGAGTCATTTTTTTGACCCCCAAAGTAGGCTCTAGGAGAATGCTGGGCCTCTGAGGATGAATTTTGACTGGTCATACGCCCTAGGCATCTCCTAATGCCACTTATTTATGCCTTTACATAAAAAATAATTAAAAATCCCGTTTTGCGGGAAATTTTTAACTATTAAAAAATCCTATTTAGACCTAGCCAAATTCCACGAAACTTTATGTGTGATCTAGTATGGTAATATACATCGACCCTAGACACTAAGATGT
>APFE030362941.1:4531-31173 GCA_000404065.3 Pinus taeda | reverse complement strand
ATTCTTCTTCAAAACATCAAGTACTTTCCTAACATGCATGACATGATCTTCTCTAGACTTGCTGAAAATTAAAATGTCATCTAAGTAGACAATAACGAAATCATCAAGAAAAGGACGCAAGATATCATCCATTACCCCCATGAAAGTTGCAGGTGCATTGCACAAACCAAACGACATCACAAGCCATTCAAAGAGTCCTTGTTTGGTTTTAAACGTTGTCTTCCAAATGTCACTTTCTTCAATTCTTACTTGATGATATCCACTGCGCAAGTCTAACTTAGTGAAATATTGAGCATCTTTCAGCTGGTCTAGCAAATCATCTATCCTTGGGAGTGGGTAACGATTCTTTACCGTTATCTTGTTCAAGGCCCTGAAATCAACACACATACGCCAAGTGCCATCTTTCTTTGGAATTAGTACAGTCGGTGACCCACATGGCGAAGTACTTGGCCTTATGAAACCCTTGTCCAACAAGTCCTTGATTTGCTTCTTTATTTTAGCATTCTCCATAATAGACATGCGGTACATGCCTATGTTTGGAAGAGGACAATCTGGATGCAAATGGATTTCATGCTGAATCTCCCTCTTAGGAGGCAAACCTGTTGGCTCCTGAAATATCTCATGATATGCATCAACTACATCATACAGATCTGATTTAAGTTTTGGATCACAATTGTTAAATGACTCATGATTCACATCAACCTTGGGCTTAATCATAAGAAGAACAAAATTCTTACTTGAATTGACCAGCCTTTTTACATGTCCTACATTCACCATCACTATATTTGTCTTCTTGCGATGAGCTCTAACAATGAACTCCTTGCCATCTTTGAAAATATGATATTTGTTTTCATGGCGATGAAAGATAGCTTTCCTGTCAAAACAAGTAAGGACTTCCCAAAACAATTCCTGCTATATCAAAAGGTACCACATCAAGTTCAACTGTGTCAATAAAATGTGCAGTAATTGCAAAGCGCAATGTGGACTTTCTTGAAACTTGTAAATTTTCATCCTTGCAAATCCATCCAAGTGGATATGGCTTCGGATGTGGAACGGTCTCAAGTTTAAGCTGCTTGACCAAGTCTTCTGATATAAGGTTTGCTTGTGACCCACTATCAAAAAGTGTGTTAATCTTAGTATGTTTTGAAATCACCCTCACATGAAACAGTTCAATTCTTTCTTCCTCATTAGGAGCTTGTACATGACAATTTGAGGTACTAGTGCTGGCTTGAATTTCCATTTCTTTTCCCTTCAAGTTTTTCAAACGCATGGCTGTAATTTTGGTTTCATCACCTGAATCATCCCCTAAATCTTGTGGAGTAGATGTAGTAGCAGCAGTTTTCTGTTTCCCTTTGGATTTGTTAAATTGAGGTCCTTTTTCAAGATGTAATTTCCAACAGTTTTTCTCCTCATGGCCTGGTTTAGAACAGTGTTTACAGATCACTTTCTCACTCTCATATTTGACAGATGCATTCTTTTTTCCCTTTCCCTTGGAGGTTTTCTCTTTGTTTTTCCCCTTGGCGGGCTTGTTTCTACCCTCTTCAAATGTGTTTTTTCCCCTTGCCTCTAAATGGGTAGCTTGGACACAAACCTCATCCAGCTAGTAGGGTTAAACATCAAGATGGTGTGTCTAAGGTAGCTATGCAAGCCACCAATATATTTCAGCAAGGTTTCCTGGGGCTGTAAATCTACCCCTAACAAAAGAGATCTTCTCTGGAATTCTTGGGTGTAGTCTTGGACACTCTGACCCTTAAGTTGTCTAAAATTTTGCCAGTTCATAATGGCTTTCCGCATGTGAGCAAGAGGATAAAATTGTTTTTTAATGGCTAACAGAAAGTCAGTCCATGTTAAGGTAACCTTACCAAATTTCTTAATCTCCTCTTTGGTCTTGGCCTCCCACCAGACCAATGTTGCTCCATCCATTCTCAAAGAAGCCAACTGAATCTTTGTGGCATCATCATGCATATTCTGGATCCTCAAGTAAACTTCCAACTGCCTAATCTAGTTGTCAAGATTTTTTGCATTCACTTCACCATTAAACATAGGTAATTCAAATTTTACATCAAGCTTCAAAAAAGGACTTTTTCCAGAGGATCTATGCTTATGCACAGAAGAAGAAGACGAGGATGAAGAGGAAGGAGGTGACGAAGGGGGTGGTGGATCACCATTACCTCCATGTCCTTTCTTGGAATGATCATCATCCTTCTTACCTCCTGAAGAGCCCTCTCCTTCATGTGGATGTTTGGACCCTTCTCTAGCCAATTTATCATTTCTTTCTTGGTACAATATCCTCACCATTTCAGTGAGGTCCAAGAAAGCCTTTCTGAAGACTCTTTCTTCTTCTTTTGGATCCATGTCTACAGGAATTTCTCCTTCATGTTCATACATTCTTGAAGCTTATGTTGAGACTCTTGAGGGTGAAATTGAAGGTGGAGGTGATGGCTCTCTGGCCTTCCTTGACTGAGGATTCTCTCGTTCTCTAGTCAACTCTCCTTCCCCTCTTAAGTTTCAAAATGGTAAGCATCAATACTTGCAAGACAGTTAGAAGATATTTGCACAAAAGCAATCAAAAGACAACTACACCAGAGATTGACTGAAAGAGCATTTATCTACTTTGAAATTGTATAACAAGAGCATTTCGAAGGCTTCCTGGCTCGTTTCAAGCTCTGTCTATAGCTTATTTCACTGTTTTTGATACAAAGAAACAACAACATAGCTCTGGTACCAACTTGATCTGAATTCGAAACTACTTGTAAATGGTTTGCAAGGTATTCAATTCAGTAATAAACATGTTTAAAAGATGTCCAGGTCTTGCAGTAAAAAAACAAATGAAATTTTCAGCTGTTCATGAACCATTTAAGTATAGCATAATTATTTCCTTTTACTGTTTAACACACTAAAATGAAATTTTTCTGCAAAATAAATCAACCATAGATGCAAAAGAAGTTGATAAAGCAGTTCACCCCTCCTGGGCTACGTCTGTTGGGTCCAAGGCTCCCAAATGGGCCTGTCCTCGTTTTAATTAAATGCTCAAAATGAATATACAGTTGAATAAAAGTATCTACAGGTGGAATAGACTATAAAAATGGATTCAAAACACTTGAATCCTTCAGGATTGACTACTGGTTCACCTCCAATGGATACCTGCAACTCTATACAATTCTCACAATACTGGGCCCTAGTGGCTCCTAGAACTTCTATGGCTCCAAAACCTCTGCAAATGACCTCAGATGGTTGTCAAACCTGTGCCAATGGCTTCAGAAGGTCGAAAATACCCAAAATCAAAAAAAAAAAATTGTCCAAAATGGACTTTCCTAGCCAAAATTATGGCCCATTAAAGTTTTCCTCTAGTTATGCCTAGAAACACTCCAGCTAACTTTAGTTGGAGTCCAGTTAACTCCGCCAATTATGGCGGGTCCGCCAAAATCATCACCTTCACCAAAATCTCCGCCAAATCCTGACTGTTAGTTAACTTCCCGCATGTTACCACAAATCTCGGCTGGTGGTTTGCATTGGATTTCGTGCCTGGCGGTTAAGGGTCTCGGCCCACAGTTTTGGGCGATTTTGTTTTTGTCATAACTTTCTCATACGGCGACCATTTTTCGAACCGTTTGTGGCACCAGAATCAGGAGAATGAGCTCTATCCAGTCATTTAGGTTTGAGTTAGTTCTAAGCACTTTCATTTTTGAGCATTTTACGACACTTGGGACATGAGCCCCTGATCAATATACTATTGTTATTCAAATTTAATAAAAAATATTACTATGTCTTCCTCGAAATAAAACAAACATCTTCCATAAAATATTTTCTCCATGAACCTAATTTAAAATGAATCTCTTCCATTGACACACCCAGACGCAAATAGAAACAATGCCAATGGGCTAATTTCAGTTTAGAAAATTCACAATTAGGTTCAATTATAAGATCTCATATTTTTAGTTCAGATTTTAGTTACAAGTAGTGAAACAGGACTCACCGATCAATCATGATTAATCACAAGTCAGAATCTTCTCACTCTCCAAACAATCTGATCCAAATCTTCAAGATTCAAACTCACATTGACCAAGTTTAACTCATGGTCAACACAAGTTTGACTTGCGACTTGCCGATTAAAGAAGATTACTGTGATTGATTCTAATTTATTCGATTTTCAGCCTTAACTCAAGAAGCACGAGCTTTTCAAGTTTAGGTATGTCACATTGCTAAAAAACTAAACGTCAGTCATTCAAAAATTTATTTCTCATTTCTCAGGCCCGCAACTCATACATCAAGACCTTTAGTAATCAATCACTACACACTATTACATAGTCTAGAGTCCATATCGGGGAACTGCCAGCGTGAGCCTATGTCCAGACTCCATATCGGGTAGTCTCCAGTGTGTGCTCTATCCATACTCCATATCGACCCTTGGGCAGTCGCACGTCACCTTCAGTGTGTGTTACCTTTAGGCTTAGCCACTTCACTATTCAAAAATCAAGGTACTTTGGCACCTGGCTTAAATTAATAGGTATATTACTATATTGAAGTTTCAATGTCATTTCCAATGGCAAGTTTCAAGTTTCACTATCCAGCGATCGAATTTTCGGCGTATTCCTTTGGTTATGACTTTTCAACCCTATAAATGGGGCTTAAATAGATTTTAAAAATGCACTAAGAAATGGTTTCATACCAACCACTGGCCAAGTCATCAAGAATTCCTTCCTTGGCCGATGTCTTGTCGACTCCAAAGGCTTTAACCTTGCATTCACAAATTTGGGTATTTTTGTCCTTCCATAATCTATTATTGATGTATTGGTTCAGTTGTCTTATGTGAAACGAACTTGCAAATTCAAGATTACAATGCAATAAATGTTGATAATATTTCCTTTAGGTATCATTTCCTCGTATATATCTAATTGTGTTTCAATTTCATAATGATATATTAAGTCAAAATGTGCTTGTGTTACTGGACATACTCCTCTTTGATCCTTAACAAAACCTCATATCCTTTATAACCAACCCTCTTTTTTGCAAAGTTATATATGGAATCTTTAATTTTAATTTTTTATTCTCTTTTACAGGAGCCAAATTAAATAGAAGGCACAACTCCAAATCTAAATAGAAGCCACAATTTAAACACAAGTCCAAAACAAAAATAATGTCAAGGGAGAATGGCTTTGCTTGGGCTTATTGTGACAAGATTCTTGGAGATCCCAATCTCCTTTGTAAATTTTTCAAAGAGAAATGTAGTGGAGGCATATATAGATTCAAGTACCACCTTGCACAAATACCCGACCATGATATAGGTCTCTGCAAAAACATTGACGAAAATGTCAAACACCAAGCAACCTTTGCCATTGATATGTTGAGTCAGCATAATGCAAAGAAAAAAAAGAAAAAAAATAAATAAGAACTCCTGGAGTTCGCAATTTTTCTTCCTCTACCCCATTGTCATCTCCCTCTGTTGAATCCTAAATGGAGTTCCCAAATTTCCCACACATGCCTCCAATTCCAAGTCAAACTCAAGGCCAAATGAATCCTCCTGCATTCAACATTGGAGGTCGAAACATAAACACCTTTTTTTCTCCCCACACAAAACCTAGTTCCCAACCTACCTTGGATACCACTGGTTGGAAAACAATATCCATAGTCAGGAAAGGAAGGCCATTGCTAACTTTTGGTACTATTCTAACATACCTTTCTGCTATGCCATAAGTCCTTATTAGCAAGCTATGATTGATGTAGTTGTTGTTGCAGGTCCAGGGTTCAAAGCCCCTTCATCAGAGAACAATAGGACAAATTTTCTATTAGAAAGTGTTGAATATGTCATGTTTGTGTTATCTGAGTTTCCTTCATCATGGGTAGAAACAGGGTGCACCAACATGAGTGATGGATGGACAGATCAGAGGAATAGAACTTTAATAAATATCCTTGTTTCTTGTCCAATAGGTACATGTTTCTCAAATCATTGGATGCCTCATACCATAGGGGTTTCATTACGACAGCAATATCATACCACATGGGTTCATATTGGGGGGTATTTATTGAGGAAAAAATGACATAATATATTGGGGAATATATAGTGGGTAGATGTTTTTTATATTGGCAGGTATAAAAAATGGAGCCCAAAGTTAATGGAAAAATATAAAGGGGTATAAAAAATGCTAATGAAAAAATGGATACCTACAATATGTAGTGAAAGTAGGGGTTTTTAAATTGGGAGAGTGTATTTGGTTCATATTATTAGGGGTTAAATAATGTGATTTTAGAGGTATTTTCCAATATGAAGTCAAATTAAGGGTATCGTTTAATATGCCACAAATGCACGTGATATGCAAGAGGTTCATTGAGTGAAGCCCCTGTGCCTCAGACAAGGTTAAGACTGCACAACTTATTTGTGAAATGATGGAGGAAGTCATTCAAGAAGTGGGAGAAGAACGTGTTGTACAAATTGTCGCCGACAATGCAAGTAATTATATGGCTGCTAGTAGACTTTTTGAGATTAGGCACCCCACTATTTTTTAGAACTATTTTGTTGCCCATTGCATAGATTTAATGCTTGAGGACATTAGTAAGCTTCATTGGATACATGAGGTTGTGGAGAAGGAAAAATTCATAACCAAATACCTATAGAACCACACTATTGTACTAAACACCATGATAAAATACACTTAAGGTAAAGAAATTGTTCGACCTACAGTGACTAGATTTGCAAAAAATTTCATATCTTTGTAATTTGTGGTTGAGCAAAAGATAAATCTAAAGAGGATGTTCTTGGCACCTGATTCGATGGCATATAAACATTTCAAGACCCTTGAAGGCATTGAACTTGTTGCACTTGTGTTTAATGATGATTTCTGGAAAGATGCCGAAGAGATTATTGTTGTGATAGAGTCCCTTGTTAGAGTGCTCAGGTACTTCAAGTCTTTTAACTTTTTCATGTTTTAAATTTCATTTCAAGATTCTTTTTATTTTCAATGTTTCATATTTATTTAAATTTGAAAGCTTGAACTTTTAGGACGGTTGATGGTGACAAACCCGCTATGGGTTACATTTATGAGGCGATGGATCTTGCAAAGGAGGCCATCAAAAGAAGATATGGGGATGAGGAGGCAAAGTATATGCCTCTTTGGGACATTATTGATGCATGTTGGGATAGGAAATTTCATTCCCCCTTACATATTGCGAGGTACTTCTTAAACCCATAGTATTTTTATGATAAGAGAAAATTTAATGAGGATGGGGAGGTTCGTAAAGGACTTATGACATGCATGGAAAGGTGTTTCCCTGATCCAGAATTTCAAAGTCATGTCTTTTCCCAACTATAGTATTATAGAGAACCAAATAAACTATTTTCCTATATGAGTGTTATAAGAGAATGGTCTAAGATGTTTCCATGTACCCTTTGAGGCTTGAAGGCTTCATCAATTCATTAAATTTGTTTAAAGTTTATTTTGTATGTTAAATGTTTTATTCAATTTTGTTGTATTTTTAAGCTTTTACTATTTAGTATTAGTACGTCTACTCACGAACCCTTGCCAGATTCTAGGTCTTTGGTGGTAAAAATTTTGTAGTGATACGCCAAATTTGAAGAGATTCACCATTCAAATCTTAATCCAAGCATGCAGTGCTTTAGGTTGTGAGTGAAATGAAAGCATGTTTGAGAGAATACATTCTAATAAGCACAACCGATTGACACAAAAGTGCTTAAATGACCTTTTATTTTTCCATTACAATCTACGACTTCACAACAAGAAAATATTAGGTGAGAGTTTGAATTTGAAGGTTTTAGAATCTGATTTGCAATTTAAAGTTTAAAATTTAAAGTTCAAAGTCAAACTTAAGTTCACATTTCAATGTATCATGATAATGATAGGTTTGAATCATTCACCAATAGACCTTGAAGAGATAGATTTGCAAACTACAAATGCAATAGATTGGGTCCAATTAGAGGGCTCCTCTTTTAAGCCTACATGACTTGAAGAACTTTGAGAGTCAAGCAAGCAAAGGAGTGGGAGGAATTGCTTATAGTTCTCACTCTTAAGAGTCTTAGACTCTTAGTTACTGATTTTTTTCTAATTAGTATGCAGTTGTTTGTAAACTTTTAGAAGCAGTTACTTCTAGTTCTATGTAGTCACTTGTTAGAAGTCATGACTCAGTACTTTAGATCATGTTTGGACTCATAACATATATGATATTCTTATCCATTCATGATATTTGGGAAATCTATTGATATTATTAATTGCTTGGACATGGCTTTACTGAATATCAATGCAAAAAAAAAAAATCAATTTAATATATGTGTATATTTTTATTTATTGAATTCACTTATTTTTTCCCGATTTTTCCCCAGTCCGACTAAAACTCTTAGCTCTTTTTCCTTACCAATTTATTTTTTATTCCGAGTCTAGTAACATTGGTTACAAGTTTCATTCTTCACTTATGAGTGCTAACGTGTGCTAGAGAGTGCCAATGCATGCTAAGGAGTGTTAGGGAGTACGGGAGCACTAGGTCAAAATGCATGGAAGTGAATGAATATGAGGGTGTGTTGGGGAATGTCAATCAGTGGTAGCTTTCATGCCAAGGAGGGAGTGACAAGGTATTATAATCACGGGTAAGGCATGCTAGGGAATATCAGGGAATGTCAAGATGTGCTAGAGTGTGCTAGGTAGTTCCGGGGTGTGCTAACATGTTTGAAATAGTGCCAAGGCATGCCAGGTGCTAAGACATGCTAGAATATGTAGGGTGCCAAAGTATTCCAATATGCGTCAAGGATTTTTAACGCAAAAAAAGGAATAGCCAAGCTAAAATGCAAGGAAATGAACACATAAGAGGGTTAATAAGTTGGGAATTTATCTTTTTCAAAAGGGGCATGCTAGGCACACTAATAATATGTTCCAATACATGCCAAGTGCCAATGTGTTCCAAGTGCTAATGTTTGTCAATGTGATATTATGCCAAGGATTGCTAGGGCATGCTAGGGACTACAGGGAATGCCAACACATGATAGGGGAGTGCTATGCTATGCTATGGCATGCCAACATGTACTTGGGCATCCTACTCATGGCAAGATGTTCTAGGTACAAAGAGGTTCCAGGTACAAAGATGTTCCAAGACATGCGAGGTGCCAAGGAGTGTTAGTGTACTATTCCAAAGCATGTTAAGATGTGCCATGAGTGTTAAGGAGTGCTAGGTCTCTCTCATTAATAGAATTGACAAAGCTTGATTATGTATTAGATAATATAGTTCCTACACACACTAGTGGAACTTTATTTAAAGAAAAATTTCTAGATAATAAACCTAATAGAGATGAATCATGTGTTGACTCATAGGAAGACTATATTCTTATGACTTGAGGGAAATGATACACACTAATTACTTCTTAACAAATTGACTGACTATTATAACCACTATGACCTTGGACACATAATGAAAAAGACTCCACAACAATGGTCTTAAATCGTTATATTTTGACAAAACATATAGTAACAGGTACATAACATCATCAAAAACTCATTGGAATGATCAATGATGATGAACATTTTTTGACCGTCACCAAAAGTAACCAAAAAGAGCATTGGTTAGGATCAATAAAAGATCGTCACTAGAAGTGTCACCAAAGAGAGAATTAGTGATGGGCCTTTAACGACCCTCACCAAAAGTGTCACCAAAGAGAGAATCAATGATGAACCATTAACAACCCTCATCAAAAGTGTCATTGAAAATGGCTTTGGTGACAAACCTTAAAGGACCATCACTATATACACTTACAACAACGATTTTTTAAAGACCATCACCATATGTGACATTGGTGATGGATCTTAAAGGTTCATCACAAGCATGAAGCGTCATCAAAAACTCATTGGAATGATCAATGATGACAAACATTTATTGACCATCACCAAAAGTAACCAAAAATATCATTGGTGATAGTCAATAAAAGATCGTCATTAGAAGTGTCACCAAAGAGAGAATTAGTGATGGTCCTTTAACAACCCTCACCAAAAGTGTCACCAAAGAGAGAATTAGTGACGGGCCTTTAAGGACCCTCACCAAAAGTGTGATTAAAAATGGTTTTCGTGACAAACCTTAAAACACCATCACTATATACACTTACAACAATGATTTTTTAAAGACCGTCACCATATGCGACATTAGTGACGAACCTTAAAGGTCCTTCATAGGCATGACCCTCACCAATGACCTTTTTTCTTGTAGTGAATTCTTTGATAGCACTAAGCAATAAAGGTAGAACTTTATAATAAAAACACTACAATTTATTATAACCATCTTACAAAGTATCCTTTTCTCTTTTCCCCTTTTAATTTTTATTTTTTCATATATATGTATATATATAATTTTCTAAAATTTCGGAAAAATAAAAAGAAGAGCTATAACACCAGGACCCTATATTGTTTATCAAATGGAGCATGCTTCATTTATGGAATTTGACCTTCCATAGGTGAATACACTTTTATCTTATTTACAATCCATGGTTGTTATCTACCGATTTAATGGCTTCTGGCCTAAAGAAAAATCCTTACACCAATGGATATTTTCCTCTTGGACCCTAAATTGCGATTTTAGTCAATGTTCCAAAGGTTTTTTAATTGTACAATTTGATACACAGAAGTACTACGATTTCACACTTAATGAAGGGACATGGTTTTGGGGTAAAGTGAGACTCTTTATTAATCCATGGTTCCCTAAATTCGATGAAACAAATATGGTAGTCACAACACTTTTGGTTTGGGTAAGGCTCCCAAATATTCCTCTCCACTTTTGGCACCTATAGGTCCTAGAAGGAATTGGCAATACATTGGAAAAATTCAAAAAGAGGGACATATAAGGAACAAAGAAAGGCATATTTACTTTTGCAAGAATTTGTGTGGAGATATATCTAAACAAAGTATTGTCGGATCACATCATATTGAAACATAAAGACTTTTAATGGATGCAATTTCTAGCTATGAGAAATACGACATTTCGGTGTTGTTCTTGTTTTCATACAAGAAATTTGCAAAATGCTAACCCATAGGTAAAAAAAACACAAAAAATAAAATGCAACAAAGAAAAAGGAATGGGTTTACATATCCATACCTCTTTTAAGTTGAAGAAGAAGACACAAAGAAGAATACAACAAAAGAAAAATGGGGCATTCAAGAAAAGAATGAAAATAAAACTCACTTTTAGAGTGGGATAGATTCAGGAACTATCCAGGAGTTATATCAACATAAAAATATGGTACAAAGTGAGGATGGCTTGGTGGGAACAAAGTGTGTCCATGTATCAGAGAGTTCTGATTCAGATAAAGAGAATCCTTCTAAGACTAATGAGAGCAACATGGATCTAGTACTAGTGGATCCAAAAGCAGGGGAATGGTGTTGAAATGTGGCAACAAGAATATTCCAATTTAATTTGTTCTTGAATTAAATTGTGAATGAAAATCGAATTTAGACTTAACAGCTACTTGGAAATAATTAATTAAGTTATTTTGACTTAATTAGTTGGAGAAATTCAAGTTACAAGTCTTTCTGAAGTCATGCAAGAGTTATCCCTTAAATTAAGGAGATAAGCTTTAGATTAAGGAGATAAGATTGAGTTACATTTGAGTTGTAATTAGTTAACTCAGTTTACTAAGTTAAGTCCAATTAAATTAGTTCCAAATTGTTTGAGGAACCAATAGAGAGTTAAAAGTCAGTTGATGCATGCATGCACTCAACAAGTGTGCTCCAGTTAACTGAAGATTCCCGCATCAGTGACTCATGCATGTCTATTATGAGAAAGACCCAGTTGAGCTAAATGTCAAGGACAATGTACTATCAGTTGCATGTGTTTTCTTATAAAGAAAACTCATGCATGCACTCAAGGAATCATTCCTTGAGGATAGTGCAGTTTTGACAGTGTGTGAGAGTGATCATCCACTAGGTAGAAGAGGTTTTCCACTTGGTTGAAGAAGAATCATCCTAGAGGAACAGTGTAAGGAAATAGGAGCTTGGAGGGCAGAGAGGAAGGCTTGTGAGGAGCCAAGATTGCCTGTGAGCATCTGTGAGGATTGTACTGAGAGTTGGCTAGCTGTGAGAGCTAAGGCTTGTATAATTCCTATGTATTTCCACCTTGTATGATAATACAGATATTGGAATTTTTAGTTGAGCCTTTCCCTAAAGTATTTTCATATGTATTGTGCATTGATTCTTCTTCTTCTGGTTATATTGTTAAGCTTGATATTTAAGCTTCTGCAAATTGATAGTAGAAGTAGATTATAGTATTCTTCTTTGATTTATATTGCATTACCGGGTTAACCTACACAGATTTTCTACATGGTATCAGAGCTAGATTTGTAGAAATTTTCCACATGGTATCGGAGCTGTGACTAGTATACTGAGAAGAGAATTCAAAGTTTGAAGTTCGAGGTTGCAGGTGAAAATCGTATTCATATCATACTTCAAGGTTGGCCAATGGCGTTCTATGGCTTGAGACTTGAGTATGCCTTGGAAGGTAGCTCAAATTACATAGCATGGAAAGATAGAATGGAGGTTGTATTAGAAGACAATGGCTTAAAGGAATTCATTGATCAAGAAATGCAAAAGCCAGCTTCAATTAATGCACAAGAGTTGGCTGAGTGGAAGAAGTGTGTGGAGAAGGTGAGATAGATCATCCTTGAGGGAGTTCAAGACCATATTGTCTCGAGTCTCCATGGGAAAGATATTCCATTTTCAATGTGGAAGACATTGAAGGACCTCTACCAGAACAGTAGCAACCCGAGGAAATTGGCGCTCAAGGATAAGCTTCGAAGAATCAAGATGGAGAAGGGAAATACTATTTCCACATATCTGAACAAGCTCACCACCTGCAGAGATGAGCTTGGCAGTGTGGGAATAACTACTGTCAATGAAGATATGGTGAGCCTCACTCTCCTTGGCCTTCCAAAGAGTTGGAATAGCTACCATGTTGGGTCCCTATAATACTAGTGATTACCCCATTACTATTGTATTTGTACACCTTATTAATATTGTTGTGCCCCAATTGTCCCCATATTGTTATTACTGTTTCCCACAGAATCCCTCTATTGTTATTTTTGTGGCTTTATATTATTATTGTTAGGTCAGCTGGGTTATATTATGACTCCTTAGACTCCTATATATAGAAAGGAGATTTTTTCATTTGTATCATCCAGGAATTGTTCATTTATGTAATGTAAAGGAGGTTTCCCCATCGAAGAGGTTGAATTCTAAGGCGTTGATCTATCTTTTCTATCTTTTCTTGAGCTGGTTTCATAACATACCATGACTCTATGAATGGAAGGGAGAAACTACCAGATCATGAATTATTGTGGTCAGATCTTATGCAGGAGGAGATTAGGAGGAGCACACGAGATGGTTCTTCATCTAAGGATGATGATGAAGAAAATGTGGCCTTAGCAAGTAAGGCAAGGAAAGGGAAGGGGAAGGCTTCCCATTCCAAATCGAATTCTTCTCATGGAGGGAAGAAGGGTGACAAGTCTAAAGTGAGATGCTTTAATTGTCAAGAGATGGGACATTATGAAACTAATTTCCCATCAAACAAGTCCAAGAAGGGATCCTTGAAAGGATCAGAAGGTGAGGCATTAGCCTCTCAGTTCGAAAATGGACTTTACCCTCATCGAAAATGGAGTTTTGCGAGTTCAAAGCTTTGGTCGAGAAAGTGTCAAGGAAGAAGATCAAGGCCTTGAGAAGCAACAATGGTGGAGAATATGTCTCTCAAGAGTTTAAGGACTTCTATGCAGTAGAAGGAATTAAATGACACTTGATGACACCTCATAACCCACAGCAAAATGGGGTAGCCGAGAGGAAGAACAAAACTATTTTAGGGGTAGCATGGGCAATGTTGCATGACCAAGGCTTACCACTTCACTTGTGGGTTGAGGCATGCAACACAGTGGTCTATTTGCATAATAGAAGCCCGCATCTCATACTTGGGATAAAGACACCAGAGGAAGCTTTCTCTGGTAAGAGACCAGATGTAGGTCACTTTAGGATCTTTGCCTCATTGGTATATTGCCATGTGACAAAGGATGCACGGAAGAAGCTTGAGCCGACAATAGAGTTGGGGATACTTGTGGGGTATGTTGATACACCTCACAACTATCGAGTGAACTCACCTACCAGTCGGAGGATAGTGGTTCGTAGAGATCTCAAGTTTGATGAGTAGAAGGCCATGCAAGTTTCCCTTAAGAGGGAGCTCGAACTACAGACTATGGATGAACTGTTGGTTCCTAAGGAGGAGGAGCCTCAGACTGATGCAGAGCAGCCGCATGCAGAGATTCTAGGAGTGGAGACATCCACTCAAGCAAAGTCTTCCAGAGATGGATGGAAGCACACAAGAGAAGTTGATAGATTGTTGAAGGATGCGAAAGAGAATGTGGGAGCACCATCTTCTCAACACAAATAGAGGATGTCACCTGAGAGGTGCACTAGATACATGGCCCTTGCTGGGGAAAGTGTTGAGACCGAGCCATCTTCCTTTGAGGAAATAGTACAGCAGCCAATTTGGGTTGATCTTATGGTGGAGAATTATGACTCCATAGTTCGTAACAGTGTTTGGGATGTGGTTCCGAGACTGGAGAACAAGTCAATTGTGAGTTCCCGTTGGTTTTACAAGGTAAAGCAAGCTGCTGATGATGGGAAGATCATGTTTCTGCAGTATATTTCGACGAAGGAGCAAGATGCTGACATTTTGACAAAGGCATTGTCAAAGTGTAAATTTGAGTTCCATAGAGACAAGATTGGGGTGGCAGATAATCCCTTTCTTGTTGAGAGGGAGTGTTGAAATGTGGAAACAAGAATATTCCAATTTAATTTTTCCTTGAATTAAATTGTGAATAAAAATTGAATTTAGTCTTAATTGCTACTTGGAAATAATTAATTAAGTTATTTTGACTTAATTGTTGGAGAAATTCAAGTTAGAAGTCTTTCTAAAGTCATGCAAGAGTTATCCCTTAAATTAAGGAGACAATATTGAGCTATATTTGAGTTGTAATTAGTAAAATCATTTTACTGAGTTAAGTCCAGTTAAATTAGTTTCAAACTGTTTATCTTTTTTTTTTACTTTTCTTCAAAGCCATTTTGGTTGCTACTTACTGAATTCTTATAAGCATATGTAATGATTTTTTTTCCATGATCGTCACACAGGAATCTAAGCAAATCCTGGTGAATGCACCTTTTATGTGTGCACACACAAAATGTATTTCCTTTCAACATGAACAAAGTACAGATTTATTTCACAGGAAAAAAATATCAAACCCCTAAAAGATATAAAGGGACAAGGCTTATGTAAGCTAGTTGGAGGGGTTGAAGTAGTGAATATTGAGTCTTGTAATGAAGAAAATCAAGATACTTTCTGACAAATGTCTAAATGGTATAAAGATATTGTGTTTTTATTTAAAATCAAGACAAGTTCTAAATGGGATGACAAAAAGAGAGAGAGTATCCTTGAAAATGAAATGTAATTCTCATGTATTGGTATATGAGGTTTTACTCAGAAGAAACATTGACAGAGTATTACTAATATGCCTTCCTCAGGCAAATACCCTTGCAATCATTAGAGAAATGCATGAAGGTGTATGTGGAGAAAAAATTTCTCCTATCTTGACAACTCATAAAAATATGAGATTTGAATTTTATTGGCCTATGCTCTTTAGAGACCCTAATTATTATGTAAGGAAGTGGCTCTCATGTAAAAAATTCTCATGAAAACAAAAGAAATTTGTTATGTTTTTAAAGACTATTTTTGTATGTGCTCCTTTCACTCGATGGGAATTGGATGTTATTGGTTCAATTAATCCCGAGTCAAGGTTGGTCATTGCTTATATTAAAAAGGAAAAAAATTACTTCACCAAGTGGCTAAATTCAATAACCTTAGAGCAATCTAAGACATAGCACTTGATACAATTTATAGAAGGAAGAATCCTCGCAGGATTTCGTGTTGCAGAAAAAATTATCATTGATAATGGATCTATATTCATTGGATCCAAATTTACATAATTATATGGTAATTTTGGCATAATCACATGATATTATTATAATTATTATCCACAAGGTAATGCTTTTCCCAAATCTACAAAAAAAAATCCTGATTAATATTCTAAAGAAAATTGTAACACGGAATCAAAAGACTTAGCACAAAAAGTTGTTAAACACTTTATGGGCTTGCAATGTGAGTCGAAAAGTAAGCATCAACCAAACACCATTTCGTTTATTAAATGGAAAGGATGTAAGGATAACTATACATAAATAAATCAATGCACTCACCATAGCAGAACGAATACAGGATTAAGATGAAATCACACCTATTCAAGTTAGACTTCATTATCTAACTCAAATAGAACAATGAAAGGAGAAAGCTTTCAGGAAGCTTAACAGAAGACAAGAAGCTATAACCAAAAATTTCAATAAAAGAGAAACATGAAAGACTTTTTCAACATGCCAACTAGTTCTATTGTGGAATAAATCCAAGGAGAAGCCTTTAATGCATAAGAAGTTTGAAGCTTTATGGATTGCACCATACATCATTGAAAAAGTTAAAGTTCAATGCATAAGAATTTCGAAGCTTTATGTATTGGGCCAAACATCATTGAAAAATTTAACAGTTTCAATTCATAGATTTTGAAGGGAATGGATGGTCAATTGGTGAATTTACTATTAATGGGAAACATCTCAAACATTTATTTTCCTAAGGGTTTTTCAAACATCTTCCTATATATAGAAATGTATAGTGTTGTACTTATCTACTTTGTATCTATTTTCATCCACTTGTATATTTTTTACCTGTAGCCCAAAAAAACATGTTATTGGACATGTTATGGGTTCTTAGTAACCTGTAGAGGGTCACTATCCATAGTAGGAGCCAAATGTTGATCTAAATCATATGCATTATAGCGAAAATCCATACTTAGTTTTTTTCTCATGGGCATGTACAGAGGAAACCTACACAAGTCACATCTCTACAATAGTTTCCCTACACACGCATCTTCTCTGCACTCAGTGCTTAGCCAAAAATATAATTTGTAGAAGGTTTTCATTCACATTATCCCCTCCACATCTTAACTCCCTCACACACTCAAACCTCTGCACATACTTCACTCCTACATATTCCAGCCTTGCACACACCCATTGTTATGTATACATTGATTCCTACTCATGACAATTCTGCGTATGTGACACATCAAGTGGCCACCTCACTAAATTTATGATAGAGTATCATTTACCAATTAAAACCATTTTGACCTTCTTAGGTAAAAACCTATTTAACAAAGGACGTTGTTTTCCTTAATTTATTTAATTTTGTAGTATTTTGTAATAATTTTGTAATATGGGTTTCAATTGATAGTTATGTTAAGGGATAGATTTATCCAATTTAGGAATTTGTTAGATAATTCAGTGAAACAAATTAAGTTTGTTGAATCTAGGTACAAGATCCTATGTAATAGAATTTCAATGTAATTGAGAGAGTTAGGGAGTGGAGTTTTTTTTAGTTGATGAGAGTGTGAGCGTGAGAAAGAGGAAGAATGTGAAATTAATGCAATTATGTAATATTCCCCTTTTGTATTCAAATTGATATATATGTTGTGTGTTTCTCTATGTTTTTATAGAAATTATGATTGTTTTGGTATAAGCCAAACCAAGTTTTTGTATTGTGGAGAGAGGGATCAAATTGTTACAAGTAAATGATTCCAGGTCCAAAATCTAAGTATATAGTTTGGAATTTTAATTTGCAGAATATACATATAACTATAGTGTTATAGTGTTATTGAAGGATTTCAAATCAGAATGGATTAATTTCTGTAACAAAATTTCAACAACATTATATTTTCAAAATATTTGTCAATCAATAGAGAAGTAAACAAAATTCCGTCATGGATTTTTTTCATCCATATCGATGGAGGCATCTAGGTTTAAAAATATTTTACTCAAAAAAAAAATATGGAAATATTTGATTGTTGGATATCTAGATAGGAGTTTATAATCCGAACTATAAAATATTCGATGTTGACTCTGCTACAAGTTATAACCATCATCGAGATTCTGAATTAGTTTACATATGGGTTCGAAAGTAATCTTAAATTGCATTGAGTGGATGATGGATATCTAGATTGAAAAATTGGGATATAAAATATGCAATCAGTAAAATTATCTAGAGTAACAAGGGATATCCGGGTGTAAGATATTTCGATCACTAGTTAGTTGGAGAAATATTCAAATTGGTAAGTAACGTCGGGATATCTGGATTGTGTTAAACACCAATGAGGTTTTAGGTTTGGATGGAGCATGATTATCATTTAAACTCCAGGTTAAAGCCGATCACCATACAACCACATGCATAATTTTGAATATAAAGGGAGATATATCAGATCTCTCAAAGTGAGGTTGAAGAGCATCGATCGATAAATAAAGGTGAAATACAATTAAGTGAGATAAATGCATCACTTTACTTCAAACATTTAAGTAAAACAACTATTTTCTTAGGTTTAGGTTAATGTTGTGCTAAACAACAACCCCCCATTTCTTAAAAAAATCTTTACATAAAATTTAAATAAGAGATGGGTCCCTTTAATAAGATTTGTGTCCATCAATAAAATTGGTATTAACCCATCATAAGAAAAACCCTTATTAGAAGGCTTTAGGTAAACGAATCATTTTAAAAGCCTTTTGAATGGAAATAAAATTGTGACTTTAAAAAAATATTATAAAACTATTCGTTATTGCGATAAAGTGATCGGAAGATCGCATATCGCAATAACAAAGGAAACATATGCAAATCCACATCCATTCTCTTTGATCCAAAAAGGCAATCGCAATTGGAGATCGGAGAAGCCAAATTTCAAGCACAATATAATGGAACCCCTTAAATCTTCCGATGCGATAAAGCACATCGCAATTGGCAAATCGGCGATGACAACAACAAACCAATACATAAACGAAGGCAGGCTCAAATCCTCTAATGCGATAAAGCATATTGCAATCGATAATCAGTGAAATCACATTAACAAAACAATAAAGCCCGAGTTCATTCCTGATTGTGATATATTTATGAGGCGTGCATCTCGAAGATATATTTAAATTGGTTTTCATGCATTGTATCACTTTTCGGAGATTGGAGATATTCAAAGCAAGTGTTAAAGCCTTTCACTTGATGTTCCCGATCGCTGATTTGCGATTTATCGCTGATCATCCATCAAAATAAATCTAAGGCACACTTCAATTAATCATTCGGCATATAAGCGACATGATGGGCATTTAAAACCTTCTTTACCATGATTGAGAGGTTAAATGGCTATTCAATGAAGAAATTAAAGGTAGATCTTTCCTTTAGATTTCATCTGCGACAATCTTTAACTATATTCCATTACCACCTGCTAATCGATGTAATTCTTTTTCATTATCATATTGGTCTATTGTTTCATTTCTCTATATCACGTTTTTCAATCGCTTGTGTAGAATTCCACTGAAACCAAAAATCTGAAGCAAAATGGGAAAGAAATCAAACAAATCCGTAGCAACAACTCAGCCAGCCAAAGATCAGGACCAAGCAAAAAGGGATTAATATCAGACACAACATGTCTCGGACCAAGAAATACTAGTTGGGAAAGTATCTATAATCTAATTGAAGTTGAAGAGCCCAAAGAACTATCAAAAGAGGCCACGACTGATTCAACTGATAAGTTTGAAGGAACTCTTAAAGAGTTGGTGTGCTCCTTTCTTCACAGAATAGCCGCGCGAGCTAAAGTCCTCCCATATACTGACATCGTGAGTTGGGTGGTGGAAAAAATTCCAGTTACAAACAGAACCTTTTGAACAAATGACGAGAGAGTATTTGGCTCATTTCAGCTGGATGATCTAAGGAAAATGTATCAATTACATGAGCCTAAAAAAACAGTACAACAAAGCCTTCCTTGAAGCATTTGTAAAAGAAAACGAGTCAAAATCAGGCCCGATTAAGCAGTGGAGATATTTTCTCGAGAAGCACAAACACGAATCATCGGGTAAGTACTCTGTAGAGTCATTGGCTTCTCCTTACTATTATGTCGGAGCTATGATGTGTAGAATGTGGGGAATACATGACTCTGCTAATTTCACTATAGAAATGGTCCCCCTGATGGAGGCGGCAGTCAATGGCTATGTGATGGATTGGGCCAATATTTTATCTAACAAACTAGCCACAGCAATCCTAGAATACAGAGCAAATGCATATCAAACTACTAGGACTATTCCCCCATTCTATTACAGTGCATTCATTATGGATATTGTTTCTTTCAATTTTGAATTTACATTGCTCGGGTGGAGATGGACCCCTGCAGACCCTAAACCAATCCATATCTATCATGAACGGTTATGGAAAGCCAATTACAAAAATCATTTGTATAAAATCTACAACGGTATTGTTGTGCCTATTTATTACTCCATTTTTTATAAGCCTGCTCCTAGAATATCCCTGGAAGCATAAATAGATATGACAGCAGTCGACAGTTGGTTTAGGGAAGAAAAATTCACTTATATAAGGCTTTTTGGTAGCCTTACAAAACCCCATGTCCTTACCCTATATGTGCTCGATAAACTGTTAGCTTGGGAATTGGCTTATCAAATAATAGTAGAAGGGACATCTAATACCCTTAGAAATTCCAACAAACAGGTATGGCCTATATTCCCTTTAAGATGCAGTGTTTTCACTCTTCATGATTACAAACATGTAGAAAAGGAGGCAGAAAAAATACAATTGTTGAATCTTGCAACAATTCCCAACGGACAATATGATCCAAGAAAAGTTGCCTATAATGTTCTTGAACAAGCCAAACTTGCAAAGTTTTATCATGAAAAGGATGACTTCGATGATCTATTTTCCTCAACCGAATCTTTATTTCAAGTTAAATCATGGCCTAGAATCAAATATCAAGATGAAGGATTAGAAGTGTTTAATAGGCTTAGAGAACAGAAGTTGCAAACTCTGCCTTTAGACCTCTTAGTCACAACTCCTACAATCCAGTCATCTATTCAAGCTGAAAAAATAGTTACTGATAAGACCTTTGATGTGGAAAATATATCCAAACGGCAACAGCAATAGGAATAGAAATGGGAACAGGAACAGGGAAAAGATAGTCAACTCATGGATACAGATACTCAGATTGATCCCAAGCTTCTTAAAGAATGGCAACAGTTCGATTCCATTATAAGCAATATTGAGACCTTACAGGGATTCAGCATGCCTGAAGTGACAACTGTTCACAAGACACAAACTAATACGGTTCCAACTGAAGGAACCAGTGGCCCACCCATCACTCAGAATGATATGGAGATAATTCTATAAAATCCATCTGATGAAATCATCTTACATGTAGAAGAAATACCACCTTTAGATGTCTTCTATAGTCCTAAGCATAAGGTTGTAGTAAAAAGACAAAGGAAAAAGAGAAAGTTTGATCAATCTTCTCTTTTACCTGCACAAACGGAGATGGCTAATGTGGTATGGAGAGAAGAAATAATCCTTCCTAAGACCTTACAAAACTCTCTCAATATGTCAGGGCATACTCGGCAGCTACTATGGATAAAGCATCAGAAGTTAGAAATTTACTCAAAGAAAAAGATCAGACAATTGTTTCACTGGAAGCACATGTATCTGAAAGGAAACAGAGAATAGAGCAATTAGAACAGCAGTTAGCAGTGCAACAACAATCAAATAACCAGCTAAATGAGCAATTGCTCAAGGAAAAGCAGAGAATAGACCAAAGTACAGTGCTGAAAAAAAAAGAATTATCCCTAGCATTGACCAAGCTGAAGTCAATGAACGAACAATTGAGAAAAATGAAAGATGAGCAAATCGCTCAACTATCACAACAAATAAAAAAGTTCAAAAGTTTTCCTCAAACAGCAGAGTTCAGATCCAAAGCTCTCCAGATCAATAAGGCATTGATTAAACAATTAAATTTGTTATGTCATAATATTTCTCTTGTTGAGCCCCTCTGTGAAATTTCTTCATCAATGATTGACAAAGTAGTTGAGGCAAGGTAGAATTTGGAGTAGGCTGATGAGACATTAACAAACTTTCTTGCTTGGAAAGAAACCAGTGAAGGGCAAGTTGCAAATCAGCCTTGAATTCTAGAATCACACAAGGAAATTCTTTTCCTAGAATGGCAATCCCAATTGATGAAAGCAGAAAGGGAAACTTCAAGATGTAGATCAGCGACTGGTAATTTGGGATTCGAAACGTTGGTGTAAAAATTCTCTTACTGTGGATTCTCCGATCAAAGATTCAGACTGGTAATTTGATTGAATTAATTAATGATAATCTTTATCTATCTAATTTGATTTCAGAATGCACTCTAGGTAAATTACCATCGGCTAAAGCATTGGAGAAGTGATGCAAGAAGGATTTAGAAAAGAAAGAGAGATTAATCACAGGCATCCAAAGTTTAACTTGGGACACCTTTTGGTTCTTCCTAGTTAAACCGCATAGTAAAAAGGCAGCATTGAGATGTTTAACCGATGCAATCGGTTATATGATTCCTGAAATTCGTGATGTTACGTATTCAGCCCAACTGCATTCACATCTGAGTCACCCTCCAGAATTGCAACCAATGCTAGCTATATGCCAGCTCAAACCAAAGGATGAGCGGCCGAAATAGTGAATCATTCTACCAGCTGCAAGCATGCCTATTCCAAGGAGATTTTCATGATTTGGTTATACCACCTCATAGCATTTTTATTTCATAGTTAGTTAGCTTAGATAGTATTTATAAACCCTTTCATGTCTTTAGAAAGGGTCCTCAATTTTTGTATCAAAACTTGGATCGGAAGTTATACTATTGTGCTTTCGATATATATTTTTTTATGAAGACTAGACCTATATTCTAAATTTTGATGAAGAATATTTTGATGAGATATGCACTATTGCTTTTTGTGAGAGTATTTCTAAGTTGTAAGATGGAATATGAATGTGATTGATATCAGAAGGGATTCAAATTACATATGGTACTATTATCTATGTCTTTGCTCCATTCTTTTATATGAGTCAGCATTTATTCAATCTTGCTATCATTTGATACATGTATGTGTTTTAACAGCAATCCTTTTACTTATCACTATTGAATGTTTTAAGGAATGTTATTCTTTCAATCATATTTATGTCAATGATATATGAAGAATAGTGTAATAATGTGTTAATTATTAATTTGTTCAACTACTTGAACAAATCAATTATCATATGAAGAAATGTTTGTATTTATAAGTGGAGTCATCTATATGCCTATTTGTGAATAAGAATTATCAAAAGTTGCACTAAAGTCAAAATTTCCCGGGATAGATTAGTTGTTTATGATTCTGCATTTTAGAATAAATCATCCATCATTATCATTAGATAATAGAGAACCAATCACTTATTCATCCTATTTACAAATCATTGGGAAACTGGTTCCATTATATCCAGCCGAAGCCACCACACCAAATGGAAAAGGAGTTGCCTTTAAGGTCCGGACCGAGTGGTTCTCCCCCAATGTTGATGCAGCAATTTTCGAGGCCTCAACAATTAATTAAGAGTTCATTTAAGGAAGTTTGGTCCTTTAGGTAAAGGAAGCACTTGATATGGTACAATGTTAGTAGCTCTTCAGGTTCTTGATATTTTGTTACTTGAATTACTTCACGTCACCTTACAAAGATATAGCATCCATAAGCATTAACTTCCCATTACTTTTTCACATGTCCCAATGAGAGTGGTATAGATGATAGTAACATCCTATTAATTGTACCAAAGAATGAGGATTTAATAACCAAGAAACTACTAAAGCTTTATTGATTTCTCATAAAATTCTAAGTACATTGTATAAATGGTGAATAAAATAAATGGGAGGCATTTTTGTGGAGATACAGTTAATTCAATCATCTGCCTTAATAATAGATTTCATTGGTCCATAGTGTACAATTGGTATTTGAATCTAGCCCCCGAATAAATGAAAAACAGAAAAAATTGGACCAAAAGTATGGTGAGCATTGCATGTGTTCCCAAATTGTTCAACTTCAAAAAAATAGTTTATCTTTGTACCAAACATTTCAACCCAAAGGCTAGGATTATCAAGCTCGACATAAAAAAGAGTCCAATTCCTTTGTCTCCCAATGTCCTCAAGAAAATATTTAACTTTCAAAAACCCACTAGGTAGCTCAAATTATCTAAAGTTGACACTTTTCTTAACTATCTGTAGATATTTATGAATAATATGACACTTATTCAACCAAGATTATCCTAATTATACACTATTGCGGAATACATGCATAATACATAATCTCATCTACGTTGATCATCAATTTAGCACTATTAAGAAACATACACATGCGCACATAGAAGCATCAAACACATGTATCAACACAGTATGTATCCCGGGGAAAGCATCTCGCTAAAAACCCCAAACTATATATATATTATATGATTGAGAACATGTAACAAACATAGTATAATACTCCTCACAAGTACTCAGTACTATCTCCACCTGTTACACACAATACGGCTCTGATCTGATCTCCAAATCTCCTCCGCTGCTTGCCTACCTCCACTGCACAATCTTGCAAGAACAATAATTGATAACCAAACTCATTCCAAGTTCTTTTTACCTTGGAAAATCACTCACACTGGAAATCACATGACCACATGCTATAATCATTTGTTCTTGGCCACAATTCTCATTGGCATAACTCAATCCCACTAATTGTGCAAGATCTCATGCACAACTATAGTCACAACTGATAGCAATCTCAATCTCTAACACCTGTCTCCACTGACTGTAACATGCACTGAGTTAACTGATGTATTCTTCAGTTGCATTATGAGTTAATAATTAGTGAATTAATTAATAACTAATTCACACAACTCATCACTTAGTCTATTTGCCAGTTAGACTAAATACAACCAATTCAACCAAGTCAAACTGAACACAACTCCATCAACTCCACCTCCAACTCCACTAAACTCAACCAGTCTAGTTCTAACTGAAGTCCTGCATGCAATAGCTCAGTCAACCCATAGGTAACCACGTGATTCCTTCTGTCAGCTGCAAGTGCCACATCTGTAGCTCCAACTAAGGTGCTCCAAGAGAATAAGATAAATTTTATAGTCTAAATATTATTATGAGCTAATAATATTTGACAGCTTTATATTTAGACTTGACAGTGTCACCGTTGTTGTCTAAAAATAGAAGTCCATCTATTTTTTTCAACTTGACCAATCATCCATAAAAGCGTCCTGCAACTCATAGACATGATCCATATGTCTAAAAATAGACTTTGCGCCATAATTTGCCTGCGGGCCCACTCAGTGAAGATGACTCCTTTCCACTAAGCTCCATCATCTTGTTGCATTCTCAACACTCCCTCTCAACAAGATATGGATTATCAGCAACCCTATCTGCCTCGGTGGTATTCGAATTTGCTCTGGTGAGCGCCTTCGTCAAGATATCAGCATCTTGATCCTCCGTTGGAATGTATGAAAGTAACATGATTCTCCGCTGCACACAATCTCTGATATGATGGTACCTGATGTCAATATGCTTAGATCTATCATGAAATACAGGATTTGCCGAGAGTTTAATGCAACTCTGGTTATCACTGTAAATCACAATAGGCTCTAAATGAGAACCAAACAAACCGACCAGAATCTTCCTCATCCATATAGCCTCGCATGCAGCCAAACTTGCTACCATATACTCGACCTCTACTGAACTGAGTGCCATGGATCTCTGCTTCTTGTTGTACCAAGAAACTGTTGTCGACTCAATACTGAAGACCCCTCTTGATGTGCTCTTTCTATCCATTGGGCTTCTTGCCCAATCTGCATCCGTGAAGCCACATAGCTTCACCTCATCCTCATGTCTGTACCACGATCCATATCCCGATGTGCCTCTCAAATAACGCAATACATGCTTGCCCGCCTTCCAGAAGAGCTTGGTTGGCTTAACCATAGCTTTTGAAAGCTGGTTAATAGCATCGCATATATCGGGTCATGTATTGACCAGATACATAAGCGACCCCACCAACTATTGATAAACAATGGCATCCACTTCTTCTACCGAAGTGGCATCCTCCTTCCTCCAACCTCTAGGAAGAGGAGTATCAACAGGCTTGCAGCCATGCATGTTGAACTTCTCCAGTATCTCCCGAGCATACTTGCCCTGAGAAACAAATAGTCCATCACTGTGTTGCCAGATTTCCAATCCTAGGAAATAATGAAGGAGGCCCAAGTCCTTCATCTCAAACTCCTTAGCAAGATCATCCTTGCATGAAAGTATCAACAGCTTATCACCCATTAGAATCAAATCATCTACATACAATACAATGATAAGCAACTTACCCTCCACTATAATCTGTTATAGGTTAGGATCCGCCTCACTCTTGGAGAATCCAAGTCCGGTGAAATAGGTGTCTATTCATGTGTACCAAGCACGTGGTGCTTGTTTCAACCCATACAGTGCTCTCTTGAGCCTGCACACATGCAACTCACTGCTGAAGATCTCAAAAATTTTGGGCTACTCAATGTACACCTCCTCCTCAATGACTCCATTGAGGAACACAGTGTTCACATCCATCTGATGAATGTGCCATCCCATCTACGCTGAGAGAGCAAGAATCGTCCGTATGGAAGAATACCTTGCG